>CANXYI011181112.1:0-10313 GCA_948208565.1 Hura crepitans
AGTTTGATTTGCATGCATGATTTTGATTGATGGTATGCTTAATCATTCATGTTTATATTATTCAAAAAAAACTATAATATTTATCATAAATGATAATTGTATGCATAATATATGGCATATATTATTAGATACACCATTAAGCTACAAAGCTTAGCACATCATTCGATTTGCAATGCATAGGTTCTAAGGCTATATGGTTGAAGGAGTTAAAAGTTACAGATGAATAAAAAACTAGCAAAAATAGCTACTTATGGTATTGGATTCTGCTATCTTATATTAGACATTAGATTTTAGATATATATAGGCACTCATATGTATCTAGTTAAGCACTATGGCCTTGATCATGAACTTATATATCAAGGATTATATGTAAAGATATTAAGCATCTTTCTATATATGATAATTACTAGATGATGGTCGAGTGTAATGCATGTATGACTTATTTCTAATTTTTATGAGATTGATTGGGATCTATGTATGTTTATAAAATTGTATTGAAATGGGAGTTATGATAATTGTATGGAAAACATAGAGATAGTGGACATTATGATGTATAAGCCTTAGAAGTGTTTCTATATGTAGGTTACAATTCATAATGAGAATTGTGTTACCATTATAGTTGTTATGCTATTTGATTTTTAACACAACAACTAGTGAATAGATTAACCTATTAGGTGATTTGATTAAGAGTGTTTTTATAAGGTCTTATGATAACCACATTTGGGTAAGGTTTTTAAGTCAAAAGGAAAAAGTTTTTAATGAAGCTGATACTATAAAGATAGTTATTAGTTATATGCCATCCTTCATTTGAATTCAATTATTGGGCCGAGTGAAGGGTGTTAGAATAGAGTCAAAGTTGGGGTAATCTTAATGTCACTTGAAAAAGAACCTATCCCACTAATAAAAAGGCTTACATTTAAAGTAACTAATAACATGGCAGAATATGGGGCATGCTTATTGCCCTTGAAATAAAAAATGTTGATGTATAAGGGGATTCGATACTAGTTACTCATCAAATGGAAAGAAAGTGGGGGGTAAAAAAAGATGTTTAAACCTTATATTGGTGCAATTAACAAGATAAGACAAAATGTCACCTCAATATATTTCCCTTTTATCCCGAGGGAAGAAAATCAAATGGCAGATGCCTTAGCAAGCTTGGCAAGTGTATGGGAACATAAGTATAAATCTAAATCTAAATTGCCACTATTATTATAACCTCTTCTTCTTCACAATTTAGGAGTTGAAAGAGAAGAAAGTTCTTTAGATAAATGGAAATAAAGATAACCACCCATGGTATTATGGTATTGAAAACTACTTAAGGGATGGGAAGCTTCCTAAAGGGACTAACATAAATGATAAGTTAACACTGAAGCATTTAGCCTTTCTTATTTTATACTTCAATGGTTAACTATATAATATATAGTCAAACGGACTCTACTCAAGTGCTTAAAAGAAGAAGAAGAGGTCATGGATGAAATACATTCTAATACTTGAAGACCTTATATGAATGGTGCACTATTAACAAAAAAAAATATGAAATCAAAGTTACAATTAGAGTATTATAGAATCTATCTATGCTAAATTTGTTAAGAAATATCACGATTACCAAATTCATGCAAATCTCAAGCACATGCCCAAACAAAACACCATAACGTATCACCACCTTGGCATTTTTAAGCTTAGGGAATAGACATTATTGGAGAGGTGAGGCCAAATTCAAATGGGCACATGCTTATCATGGTAGCTGTAGATTATTTCTCTAAATGGGTTAAAGCTTAGTCTTTAGCCAACTAGGGGCAAGGCAAATGAGGAAGTTTATTGAAAACCATATCATTTGTAGATATGGGGTACCTCATCATGTAGTAAAGGATAATGGTGTCCAATTCTAAAGAGAAACTAAGAATATATCTAAAAGGTATGGAATTTAACACCATAAGTCATCTCCATATAGACCTCAAGCTACTGGGGTAGTGGAGGCTACAAATAAAACTATAAAGACAATATTGGTTGTGATGATAGAAAATTATAGAGATTGAATGAAGAAGTTGCCTTTTGCCTTATAGGGATATAGAATGATAATTAGAACATCAATAGGAACAACTCTTTATACATTAGTATATGGGATAGTGGTTGTGTTACTAATATATTTAAAGATTAAATCTCTAAAGGTTCTACTTGAAACCAATATCCTATAGTAGAATGGGAAAAAAATTTACATAAGGATTTAGCCTTATCAAAAGAAAGAAAACTAAGAGCCTTGTACCATAATCAGCTATATAAAAAGAGAATGGCAAGGGTTTTTAATAAAAGAGTTAAACCTTATAAGATCAAGGAAGAAGATTTAGTCCTAAAGCAAATGAAGCCAACTCTATAAGATTTAACGAGTAAATTCAAACGTAATTAAGATGAACCATTTGTGGTAAAACACATTTTAAAGAATGGTGTTGCAAGGTTATCTGATATAGAAGGTAATGAATTTCAAGAGCCCATAAATGTGGATCACTTGAAGAAGTATTTTATTTAGGTATTTTTCTAGTAATAAAAAGATTAGGCATTGTATTGATAAAATTAATAATATACATGTTTGTTGTAAGGTTTTAGTTTTTTTTTTAAAAAGATATTATAAATGAGTAAGTAAAGCTAGGATCTCTTTCTTAGAGGTTTTTTATGAATGATTATATGGTGATTGATTGCCCAATCATCAAAACAATTGATGAAATAAAAAAGTCATCAATTATTTTGGAAGCTAAGTAAGAATATTGAAAAGGAAATCTTATGACTACTAAAATAAAAACTCAACTATCAATTATACTAATCTAAGCTAAAAAGGGAAAGAACATGAGAGAATCTATTGATGGCACCTTGAAATAAAATAATTTCCAACAGAATAGTCACATAATCTTAGTCTCATATTTTAGTGATCCACCCATAACTTGTATTCATTAGAAGTAATTAAGAGTTTAGCTTTGTCTATTTCTTCCACATCAATTTCATTTTGAACCAGATGCATAAGCCATATGGTAGCTATCTCACGACCAAGGTCGATACACTAATAACCACCCCTCGTGGTAGATAATTCACTTGGGAAGAGAATATATTAGTATTTCCCATACTAAGGCCTCAAGCAAAAAGATATGTATCGAATAACTACTTTGAAATCTAATAGAATTCTAAAGCTCTCATGACATAAGAAGTCATGTAAGTTAACCTTTCCTAAGGACATTTAAATCTAATTGAATTATTAGTAAGTCCTTTTATAAATGTAATCCAATCCCTTGTTCCATTGCACATAATGTGATCCATTTTATAACAATAAAGTCTTAGTTAATATCCCCTTAAGTCTTCTTTAGGAATAAATATTTTCAAATTTTCTTAAAGCCATTGTAATGACCCGAAAATCCCAACTCTCATGAATAGTACTTCTCGAGGTGAAGAGTGCTTTCCAAAACTCGAGTAGCACTAAATGTACCAATGAGTAGCATTAATTATGAGAGAATTTTGGACAAAGTTTGAAGCCAATCTGAAGTCATTTGGATGGTTAAAAATGCTAAATAAGATTTCATGATAGTGCCTTATAAATAGTGCCACAGGCAAAGTTGAACCATAAATAAAATAAAAAGTTTCTCAAAATAATCTGAAAATGTTACAACCTGATACCCAAATATTTTGAATAATCCATTGGCTTTAGAATTGAAATTTTGCTAAGATTAGGACATAAAATGCATTAATTTTTTGGGTTTTTGTTGAAGTTTGGGCTCAAGATATTGAGAGGATTTATGGCTTGGATTTATCTAATTTTAGAGATAGAATTGGGGGAAAACTGACTTTCTTATTCGTTATAATAATTTTTTGAACAAAGGAAAAATTATTTTTGGGAAAGTATAAAAGGGGAATTTCTAAATTCCTTCCCACACACTATAACACACCTCCTCTACCCAAATCACATCCACTCCCTCTCTCCATCTCCTCCTTTAATTTCTTCCTCTAAAGAAGGACCCACTCTATGAGATTATATCCAAAATGACGAGCATTCAAAGATGAGTCCGTGGACACCAAAATCATCGGGAACATCGGAGTATTTTGGGAGAAAAATCGAGAAGAATTCTAAGGTGAATAGTAATATTCTCTCTCTCAAGTTTTTCTTTTTTGCAAATTTTATTTTTCATGGATTTTTAGGGTGTCGTATAGGGTATATCTAGGCTCAAAATAATTTTTTGACATACAGATTATTTTATATTATTTATTAAAGTTCATACCCTTTTGTATTCATAGGTGAGGCATCGACCTAAGACTTTTGAGGTAGCGAGAAGGCTTAGGCCAGCTTTGAGCATCCCAAGCGACTCATTTTGGTATGTGTAATCACATTAACTTTGGATAAATGCTTGAATTTCTAATATGTCTATTCAATTACATATTAGCAATAAATGCCATTAATTATTATAATGCCTAATAAATGTGTATATGTGTGTAACATTAAATGATGTTATTACATGGTATGAATTTGATACATGGTGAATGTATGTGGGACGAATGGTCCTTAAATGATCTCGTGTTCATTTATGCAACAAAAGGACCTTATAATGCTAATATGCAAGGTAAATGTCATGTGACCGTATATATTTAATTAGACATGTATGAATGTAATATTAGGTATCTAAAAATGGCTTATAATGATAAAAGTGTATAATATATGGGTTTTATGGCCTTAGGCAATGTAAAGACCAAAATTTGCATATATAAGCCATATATGCATAATTATGAATTATATATGTAATTGACTCGAATATCTTATTTTGTGCCAAAGTGCCATTCCAAATGTACATTTATGATGACTAAAATGTTTATACATGTTTGGTGATGGCTGAATACCAATTTGTGTATTGTATGGCTTATTGATGCATATGTGGGCATATAATGCATATATGTCAGTATATATCAAAATTGTGTATAAAATGACATGTTAAGTGAAATTTGATAGTTATGCACAACCATGATGTATTAGATGCTATTATGCATGTTAATAATGAAATAATGATAGAGATGCATGTTTATGATTGCCGGATGAGTTTTCTCGCTTTTACACCTATGCGATGTGCCTAATCGGTGTATTGAGCTCGTATGAACCTATATTTGGCAATGTTATGTTTTTGTTAATACAAGTTGCTTAGCATGATGTTTAGGCCTTGCAATGATGTGAAATGGCCATTGGGATGCATGTATACGTGAAATGACAATAATTATGTTATGTATTAAAAATGGCTTAAAATGAAATAATAGACCAGTTTAATGATGCCTATATAGATAGACAACCTAGTATGGATATGTTAACTAGTCAACTAGGATTAGCAGCTACAATGTTTACCATCAGTTAGTAGGCCTTCGGGTCATGATACGTATTTTTATGTTGACAGGCACTGGCTTTCGGGCCATTGTATAGCACTACATATGTGCAAACCTTCAGGTTGATACATTTTGTATCCATGGATACCAGTGCCTTTAGGTACACTATTTACCACATTTAGGTAGCCCGTTATTTGCTATCCAACTTTGGATAGTTGTCTCTTTAGTATGCCCATAAATTGAACAAATAATTACAATAATAAGGTTAATTGTGGTTATAGCATGATTAAGTGTAAAATAATGATGTGAGCCTTTTTAAATGATGTATTATGGGTGATATATATATTTTTGGTATAATGTTAGGTTAAACCCATTTATTAGATATATATGGTTTATTGTTGAGTTTTATACTCGTAATGTTGATGGCTTGATGCATATAGGATCTTAAGACCCGAATATATGAGAATGATGCATTTGTGTGATTATGAATCATAATGCATGTCTTATGCTCTTTGCCATGTGATATGAAGTACGTGTATGTTTGTGACTAATATATGAATATATTATATGTATAATTGAATTAATGTATGTTTAAAATGATTATGCAGTGAGTATAGACCTAATATGGTTTTCTTGTTTTAAAGACAAGTAAGTGCCATATTGCATAATTATGTTGTTATCATAAAGTGTGCATGTGTATGGTTCAATATGACTTAGCTGACACATATTGCATAAATGTGTGCTTAAAATTACTATATCTAGTTAAAGTGATTATACCCCTAAGCAAAAGCTTAGTACATTGCCTATTTCTGATGCGTAGGTAACGAAGCAGCAAATTAGAGCTAAAGCTTCTGCACCACATGAGACTTTTAAAGATAGCCCCTAGGTAGGTATTTTTAATCATTTTATAATAGCTTAATAATGTAAATGTAATAGTAGTAGTGTGCTCTTGTGATTCCAGAGGGATTAGGCCTAATCTGTAACTTGGGTTGTTTTAGTAACTAAAGTTGTAATATTGTAAAAGCTTTATTTTTTCTCACATGTTTGTGTGTTAATTTATAAGTTTGCATGTGAGAATGTTGATTGTGGAGAGCTTGAGGCTCATTATGTTTGAGTTATGTTTAGAGGGTTAAGAGGACCCATATGAGATGGAGAAGTGTTGTATACATTCATAAATGTATTTTTAAGCAAGTAAAAAATTTGGGAAAGTGTCTCGGTACTGCCGTTATGCTGTCAGATTTTTGACACGATAGCCCTAATATTTACCTCGATATATATTCCAAATGATTTTCAATATTTTTACAACTTTGTAAGTTGAGAAGTTATTTTATTATTTACTTAATAAAAAGTTTTTAATTAATAAGGTATTACAAGTATGTGAAATCAAATATCAGTATGCAGTGGCACTCTCTATTGGAGTTCGGTGTATAAATCGAGTAGAGGGTCCTACATTTAATAGTATCAAAGCTCTAGTTTAGGCTTTCCTCTATACCTATGGTTTAAACAAGAGCACTGTAGTACATTTACATCATAATACTATTACACATGAGGCTCATAATTTGTTCGTGTTATCTACAGACACAGAGATGAGCCGTAGTACAACTCGAAGCGAAGAAGAAAAAGTAGAGAGCCATGCTCCTACAACTGTTGCACAAGAAGGGGCACAACCAGAGCGTGTAACCACCAATGATATAGGACATACTAGACCTAGATAGCAGGGTCAGCCGACTTGGCTAGACATTATGTTAGAGTTAATTAGGCAGGCAATGGCAGCTGCTACGACTTTTGCAACTGTAGTTTCTATAGTATATTTTGCTCTACTTCTATTACCTTAAGAGTAGTAGGGTTTCCAGACGACCTATATAGAGAGGTTATTGAAGCATGAGGCTGAGTACTTCAAGGGAGATGAGTTGGATGAGTCAAGCAGAGCTGTGTACTAGTTAGATTAGATGCTCAGGATTATACTGCAATTGAAGTGTCCTTAGGAAGAGTATACTACATGCATTACTTTTATGTTATTAGAGGAAGCTTTAAAGTGGTGGGAGGCCATTATATAGCATAAAGTGACTGATGATCTATCTTAGGAGTTCTTTATGATGGAATTCAAGAAGTATATAATCAAGCATTACCTAGATCAGAAGTACAAGAGTTTATAGATCTAAGGCAGAAGTATAGGACCATATCTAAGTATGAGAAGGAATTTGCTCACTTGAGTAGATATGCTAAGGCAGTGGTGGCTACAGAAGAAGACTGCTGAAAGAAGTTTAGGAAGGGGCTAAATCTAGATATGATGCAATAGGTTGCTCTGATGAAAATCAAGGACTTTTCAACATTGATAGTAGCTTGTCATACCACTGAGATGGTGAATCAGCTGAAGCAGAAAAGAGATAGCTTTAAGAAGAGGTCCTTTTGCCAAAGATATGGCAGTTTTGGTCATACAGTTGATAAAAGGTAGAAAGGGGGTTAGTCCAGGCATCACTAGGATAGGAAGTCAAATCAATCTCATTGATCAGGATAGGATTCTAGAGCATAAAATCATATCTCAGGTGTTCCTAGATCTCCTACTAGTAGTGTTCTGATACTAGATTATTAGACTTGTTAGAAGAAGCATCTCGGAGTTTGTTGGAAGACCATAATGAGAGTATGCTGGGGTTTTGGCTCCAAAGACTTTTTTCAGAAAGATTGTGTAACACCCCTACCCATTCCTAAAGGAAATAGGTAAAGTGTGCTACTTTTTATGAGGTTATCCATTCTTGGATTTCCCTAGGGACCTTTCATTTAACACTTATACAACTTTGACCAACTTTGACCTAGCTTATTCTTTTAGTGTTTCTACCTTATTATCCTTTCATTACTAAATATTTTAGACTATTAAGACACCAGGTTGTTACTATCAAACATTTATAGAAAATCAGGCAGTATAACGGCTACCTAGGTGAAAACCTAAAAAATATTCCTATAAGAAAAACACTTCTAAAACTATCTTCAACTCAAACCTCGCTCCTAAACCCTTTTGGTCCTCCAAAGCATCATTAAACATCAGCACATAAGGTCTCAGACCCACAGACTCACATATATAAGCATGCATTTTATATACATACAAAGTCAAGTTTATATAGACATATGGTGTTCTTAACTCTATTTTATACTTTACACCCCATTACTAACATTATAACTACTATACATGAGTGCATATCTACAACAAACCAAAAGAAAGTGAAGTATACCTAGAGGACTTAGGAGTAGCTACACTGATGCTATCTAAAGCTGATTGACCCTCAATCTACAGCCTGCTCATCGGAACACTGATATGCTGAGTATAAACTCAATGGTGGAATAGACCAAATATAATATGTCACAATATAAGCACACACTTGAATCATGTAACACATGACTTATATGCTAGTTACCATATCTTATTATGTCCAATTCTTTTATCCAATTAAGTCAATATATTTAGTTCATAGTGAATTCATTATATTTTAGGCCCATAACAGACAAATAACACTTTAAGACATAGGATAGTGGGAACTATCCTATGCAGTGGCCCATGTTTTAGACCTCGATAGTTGCACTTACCTTGCCTGATAATAAGGATCAGTTCGTAGACTTCCTAATAGAGAATTGGTAGATAGCAGGGATCAATCCATAGATATCCCAATATCTACAAATGGGAGAATAGGGATCAGCCCTATAGGACCTCCTAATACCTTGAATCACATCTCTAAACACCACAGTTGGATAGCAGGGATCAGAACTGTAGGACCTTTTAATATCCATAAACAATAAATGGGTAGCAGGGATAAACCTAGGTGGACTTCGCAATACTTGAGTGTGTAGGGTTTATCTCAAAACCTCAGCAACTACACCCGCCACATCCAACAGACAACAGTGGCTCTAGGAGAACCAAACTGCCTAGCTAACTGGTTAACCCATCTAGTGGGTATCTAATTGATGGGCCAAATTACTATTAATTAACACATTTAAGACTATTGCCCTCAATTTTATATACTCTTGAGTCTATTATGTCACTAGGTCATATGCCATGCCAAGTTGCACACAAAATGTCACATTTTGCCTATTGTCGCAAAGTTACTATTCATTTGGTCAATTTACGAAAATGTCACTATTCATTTGGTCAAAATTTATTTCATGCCTTGTATAACACCAACCATATCAATCCAAATTTCCATTACTTCCTCACATATCCATTCATGGGATGTATTCCACACAATAAGGCACATATTCATGCCATTTCCTAAGCCATTACCTTATAATAACATACATATCCAAATGAGCCATTATTTCACCAAATTTTTATGCCATACATGTTAATGCCATTATCCATTTTAAGTATGGTTTACACACCTCATTTACATGCCACTTTCCTATCTAACATGCCATATACATATTCATACATGTTATATCATTCAACACACACCATTTGACCAAAGCACACACATGCACGTACCCCTAGATTCTTTCCTAATTTATCATGCAAAACCTATTATTTTAAGTCCATTAACATTACTAAAACATCATTTTACCTACACGTTATACATAACACCAGGAACATGAACTTCCATACACCAAACATGCATATTTCTATGGTAAATCATATGATATACTTAATTTAAGTCTATTCCACATACTTAAGGTGTGACAACACCCTTTTCCCCACCACTTAAAGGCTTGTATCCTTGCTTTCCTTCAATGGTTTCTTTGACACCTAAACATACACAATTTGACCTTAGAAAAATTCTCAAAAATCCTACAGAACCCCGAATTGAAATCTAAAACCATGGCTAATCTTAGGATACCTTAATCTACCTAAAACAAAAATTAAAAGTGGATTAGAAATGCTTACACAAAAAAAATGATACTATTTACTTAAGTGTAAGATCTTTCATTTTAGGCTCTGTTTCCAACTTTTGTCAGAAGATTTAGCTTTTAGAGACTATAAAGGCTAAGAT
>CANXYI011181139.1:0-13690 GCA_948208565.1 Hura crepitans
AATGATCCAAACATATTCTTCAGCACTACTATTTAATTAGGGAGATCATCGATAAATAAGATGTTAAAATTGAAAGAATCCACATTGATAAAAATGTAGTAAATTTTTACACAAAATCACTATCTCAAGGAAAGCCCAAACAATATAAAAATGCCATGGGTACTAAGTAAATAGGTGATTAGCTCTTGTGCAAGTGGGAGATTATTAGTTGTATGCCATAGAGCTCATGTAA
This sequence comes from Hura crepitans, assembly GCA_948208565.1. Taxonomy (NCBI): domain Eukaryota; kingdom Viridiplantae; phylum Streptophyta; class Magnoliopsida; order Malpighiales; family Euphorbiaceae; genus Hura; species Hura crepitans. Next base: position 233 of record CANXYI011181139.1, read on the forward strand.
TAGGGATAATTTTTATGTACATTTGAACTTCATTTATCAATGAAAAAGGAATTCTTTATGTCATGGTACTTTTAAATATTACTCATAATTATTTGTATGTCTTAAACCATGTTATAAAGTCCTAATATAAAATTACAGTACTGAGGATTTCTTAATGTGTTATGATGTGAGATTTATATTGCATGCAAATGTGATAATACCAAAATCATTCTTGTTCATAGTATCAATAAAATGGCACATTGTTAATACAGATAGACTAGCACATGTTATACTTCTTGACTAGGTAAAGCAATAATTCTCATAAGATTTAAGCATAGTAAAGCTTATAGTTAACATATGGATGCTTACTCCAAAAGCAAGTTCATTAAAGACCCTATTGGTTTTTCTCTATCATTTAAAGTGGAAAATTAAATTTTTTTTAGAAAAACCAACTACAGATTAAGGACTCAAATGATTTAAAATTCATTATAGAACAATAATTTTAGCATAATTCAAATTGTTACATTTTAGTGATGATAGCTGATTTTTTCTTTAAAGCTCTTGACATCAAGTTATCACAAACCATAGCGACCTTCTTTGGGAACGCCTCTAACAAAATCCAAACAAAAAGCAAATAGGAGAGGGCACATGAAATTTCAAGTGCTAGTAGAAATTTCACATAGATGAAAGAAAGAGAAGCAAACTAAGTGTTTTTATTTTATTCTATACATATTCTTCTATAGAAAAGTATTAGGGTGGAGGTTAAAAGAATAAAGTGGTATTAATAATTTAAATAACCCTAATTTGATCTAGTTTAGGTTAATCTTAAACAACTAAAATATGAAGCAAAATAAACCAAAATAGGCCTATGAATTGAGCTTATTTTCTTTTCTGCACATGGCCCTTAAGGAGCCTATATGTGCATTCTCCTTTTGCCCTATATTCATTAATTGTATGTTGCTCAACTAAGCCATATTTTTTAGTAATAAAAGATCTTATTTATGGCCTTTTTAACTCTTTAAAGTCTCTAAAAAATAAGATATTAGAGCAATCAAGTTTTGGACTCAATAAGACCTAATTTTAGAAACCCTAATTTCTAGATCACTCATTTGCAATTGAGCCCCATGCCTATTTACTCATTTCTTCCACTTAATTAATCTTCTAGTGATATCCCATATCATGTGAAAATTTAATCTCACTAAATCCTTTTTCACTCTATTCAGAGAGTGACAATTTGGATTTTTGAGGCAGTTTGGTAGCATATAGTGAAATAAAGTCCTAGTAAAACTAGGTCTCTATAAGTTCAATTTTATCAAATCAAACAATTCTTTACTTGATATATCACTCATTTACATGTTAAGAGAGGCATCTATCCATGCATCATGATTACCTAAGTGTTAGAAAGTCAAATGGTTTGACTTAACCTTTCCATATCTAGTTGTGGTGCAAAAAACTGTTTTCACCATGTTTTTCCCATCTAGTTTTGAGTATGGACTTGTGTTAACTCAAAGCATAACAAAGTATGTATCTTGGACATGTTTGTTATGATAATTTCACCTTTATTCCAAAAATGCCCTTCATAAATCCCATTCACACATGGCACTTTACTTTTGCCAATGATTCCTAAATAAAGATTACTCATCAAAATTATGAGATAAACTCCCCACTATAATCTGGGGTGATAAATCTTTTGTTGATTACTACCTTATCTTTAAATATATAAGCACCTCACTACGTATACTTCTTATTAAAAGTAAAGATGTGGAGTTAAAGTATTTCACTCTTTATTTAAAATAGTTAGTGATCTCAAGTCTAAGGATACTTGCACCACTGATATGATAAGATGCTTTCACCAATATTGATTAAGCATCCATGTGAAGATCTCATAGTGGTTTTCCAATGTAGTTTCTACCTAAATATGCATTCATATGTTAACTATAAGCATCTCTATGGTTATAGCTTGTAAGAGCTGCTACCTGATCCAATTAAGAAGTATAACATGCACTGACATATTCGTATTAACAATATCCAATCTTGTTAATACTATGATGAGGGATATTTAGGTATTGTCACACTTACATGCAATAAGAATCTCACATCATGAACAATTCATGATTTCCTCTACACTGTGATTTTATACTAAGGATTTTATAACATTGTTTAAGACATTGAAACAATTATAAGCAATAAATGTACTAAGATATAAGCCTATTATATGAGCTCTAGGGCATGCAACTGACAATCTTCATACTTGCATTAGAGCCAATCACCTATATAATTAATGCCCATGGCATTTTACATATTGATCAAACATCCCTTATGGTAGTGCCTTTGTAAGAGGATCAGCTATGTTCTAATTTGTGAGGACCATTTCAATATTCATATCCTATCTACTGACGATCTCTCTAATCATATGGTAATACTGAAGAACATGTTTAGATTGCTGATGAGACCGTGGTTGATGAGCTACTGTAATAGCCCCATTGTTATTACAATACAAAGGTATCAAATAAATAATGCTTAGAACCACTTTAAGTTCTGAAATGAACTTTTTGCTTAAATGGCTTTTATAGCTATATTAGAAGCTGCTATATACTCAGCCTTGGTGTTAGAATCTACAATCATATCCTATTTGGAACTCTTCCAAACAACTACTCCTCTGTAAATAATGTATACATATCTAAATTGAGATTTACAATTATCTTTATCAGATTGAAAGCTAGCATTAGTATACCCCTTAACTTGTTGATCTCCTTCTCCATATACCAAGAACAAATCATTAGTCTTTCTCAAGTACTTATGAATATTCTTGATAGCCATTCAATGTTCCTCTATATAATTTCATTGGAATTTACCCATGACACCCAGAGCAATTAATACATCAGGTCTCGTACATAGCATAACATACATAATAGATCCTATAGTCGAAGCATATGGGTTCCTATGCATATGATCTCCTTCTCTTTTCTTATGTTTTAAGAGACACGGATTTAGAAAGGTGTTTCCCACACAACATAGTAATGAAACTTTTCTTAGTGAGATCTATAGTAAACCTCTTTAGCATCTTATTTATGTATGTGGACTATGAAAAGCTAAGCAACCATCTAGATGTATCTCTATAGATCTTGATCCCCAAGATATAGGTTACTTCCCTAAGCTCTTTAATGGAGAACTATTTTACTTAACCAAAATTTGATTAACTAGAGTACAAACATATCATTGCCTATCGATAGTATGTCATTTATATGAGACATAAGGAAAACTTTTGCACTTCTATTGACTTTTTTTTAGACACATGGTTTATCCATGTTTTGTGAGAAACCAAACTCTTTGATTGCCTAATCAAAATGACTATTCTAGCTCCTAGAAGCTTGCTTTAATCCATAAATGGATTTTTAAAGTTTACAAACTTAATTGCCATCGATAGATGTAAAACCTTTAGGTTGTGTCATATACACTTCCTCTGACAATTTTTTATTAAGAAAAGTTATCTTTAATCCATTTGCCAAATCTCATAATCATAATAAGTAGTTTTGGCAAGTAGAATCTAAATGGATTTAAGCATTTCAATTAGAGAAAAGGTTTTATCAATTTTAATTATTTATCTTTGACAATAGCCTTTTGCCATCAATCAAGCTTTATAGGTAATCACATTACCTTCCACGTTAATATTCTTTTTAAAGGCCTATTTGCACACAACAAGTTTTATCCCTTTAAGTGGATCAACCAAAGTCCATGCCCAATTACCATATACAAAATCCATTTTGAATTTCATTGCCTTAAACCATAAGTCTAATTCTAAACTCTTCAAAACATCCTCATAACTTATAGTCTCATGGTCCTTTACTTTGATCACTTCCTTGACTTGGTTCATGAGAAATCCATATCTCTTTGGAATAGTCCTAAACTTAGTAGATCATATAATAACTTATATTTTCCACAAGTTCTTTTATGATATCAACAACATGAGTAATGGAATTGGGATCCATTGATTGACCTATTCAGTTTGTGGATCTTGAACTTTCTCAACTTTAATTCTACTCTATTATCTTTCTTGAGAAACTCTTCTCTAAAAAGACTGTATGCTATGAAACAAACACCTTTTATTCCAAAGGATGATAAAAGTAGCATCCTAAAGTTTCCTTTAGGTACCCCATAAACAAGCATTTATCATATTTAGCTTTATGCTTATCTAACATTATTCACTTTACATATGCAAGGCATACCCACACCTTGATATGTAAAATAATAGGTTTCTTGTTATACCATATCTCATATGTTGTAAGATCATCTGACTTTAATCGACCTTTGTTTAAAATATAAATAGCGATTTCTAGTGAAAACCCTTAAAGGACTTAGGTAAGTTTGTAAGACTCATCATGGATTAAACTGTATCCTATAAGGTCCAATTTCTCTTTTCTAATACACTACTATATTACGGTGTCTAATGAGTCCATTAAGACAAGATGCCTTTGTCTCTCATATAACCCTTGATTTCTTGACTCAATTATTCACCATCTCGATCTGATTGAAGAGTTTTAATACTCATGCCAAGTTGTTTCTCAACCTTATTTTTTAATTATTTAAGCTTTTCAAAGGCTTTAGACTTGCACTTTATCAAATACAAATACCCATATCATGAATAGTCATCAATAAGGGTAATGAGTTATAAGAAACCTCAATGTGCATGTGTTGTTATTTATGTTAGAAGTATGCCTTAGAGCTCATGTATTAGGGTTATATTCTTATATTTAAACCTTGTGAATTTATATTATAAGGCATTTCTCTTTTACATCATGGCACTTTTATATATTACTTATAATTATTTACAATGTCACTATGTTATAAAGTCCCTAGAATAAAATCACAGTATAGAGGAAATCATAAAAGTGTTCATGATGTGAGATTCTTATTGCATGCAAATGTGATATACATAAATATCTCTAATCATAGTATTAACAAGATGGGGCATTGTTAATGCAGATGAATTAGCACATGTTATACTTGTTGATTAGATCAAACAGTAGTTCTCATAAGCTATAAGCATAAAGATGCTTGAAGTTAACATGTGGATACTTACTTGAGAAGTAAGTACATCAGAGACTTACCATTAGATTTCACATGGATACTTAATCTATGTTAGTGAAAGTATCTCATTATATCAATAGTGCAAGTATAAAGCTTTTACTTTGGATAAGAAGTATACATAGTTAGGTGTTTGAAGATAGGGTGGTAATTAACAAAGGATTTACCACCCTAGGCTACAGTGGAAGTTTATATCACAATTCTAATGAGTAACCTATATTTAGGATTCTCTGGCCAGAGTAAAGTGCCATGTGTGAATGGGATTCACTAAGGGAATTTTGGGAATAAAGGTGAAATTATCATAATAATATGCCTAGGGCCTAATTATACCTACTTATTTAAGCTATGAGTTGACATAAGTCTATACTCAAAATTGGATGAGGTAAAAGATGGTGAAAGGAGTTTATTGCATTATAATAGTATATAAAAGGGTTAAGTCAAACCACTTGACTTTCTAGCACTTAGGAAGTTATGATAAATTGCTTGTTACCTCTTTTAGCTTGCATAAAAGTGATATATTAATTAGTGAATTGATATCAATTTAATAAGATTGAGTTTATAAAGTCCTAATAGGACTTGGACTCTAATTCACTATGCACTCTCAAGCTATTTTAGAAACCCATAGGGTCACACACATAAAAGAAGTTTGAGCAAGATTCAATGAGATTAAATGTTCTAATGATATGAAATATCATTGGAAGATGAATTAAGAATAATAAATAAGAAAATGGGCTTAGGGCCCACTTGCAAATAAGAAGTTCAAAAAATCAAGGTTTTTTTGGACTTAGGCCCTATTGAGTCCAAATTTTAATTGTTCTTTCATCTAACTTTTTATGGGACTTTAAAAGGTTCAAAAAGCCCAAAATTAGAGTAATTATTAATATAAAATAGGCCCTAGGAGTGTCACATAGGATTGATGAAAGTAGAGCCAAAGCAGATTGTATATAAGCCTATTAAAAGGCTTATACACATATGAAAGAAAGGGACCCAATTGTTGGGTCCATTCTATCTTACTTTAGGCAGATTTTATGTGCTAAAATTTAACCTAAAAAAGATTTATTTAAAGTATAAATAACCCTTATTACAATAGCCACCATAAAGATACATTGTGGGGCCAAAGTAGATTGCACATATGCCCATTAAAATGCATATGCACATATGATGGAAAGGGGCCCAATTGGTGGCTCCATTCTATCTGACTTATGGAAAATTTTATGTGTACAATCCGACCTAAAAAGGATTTATTTAGAGTATAAATAACCCTTATTATAATAGCTACCATAGAGATACATTTTACCATAGAATTGTTGCATATGATAATTGAAAACACATGATTTTCTTTTTCTTCCCTTATCCACTTTTAATTCCTACTAGCACCTGGAATTACAAGTTGTTCTCTTTTGAAAACTTCTTATGTGGATTACCCTAGAGGAGTTCCTAGGAGAGGATCACTATGGTTTGTAACAACTCAGTTAAAAGAGCTCATAAAAGGAATCTGTTGTCATCCTTTATGATAAATCATGAAATACTACTAGATTTAGTGTTTATGATAAATTTTAAATTATTTAGGTCCACTATCATTGTTGGTTTCTCTCAAATTTTTAATTTTTCCACTATGTATGATGGACAAAAACTAACATCGGTATCAGGGCCTTATTAACTGATGATTTAAAATCAATAGAAATAGTTATTTCGGTTGATATGCATTATATATAATGTTATGTATTTTTGGTTAATCTATATATTTTGATCTAATTTTGATTATACAAATTTATTTCAATGTGATTAAATATGAATTTGAGATATTTTGAAATTGTATTTATATTGTTCTATGCATTAAGGTGGCCAAATTATCAAGGAGGAAAGCGGCCTATACACATATAGGATCTGTGTACATAGAGAGGAGAACAATTTTTAATTTTCTATGCATAATTTGATTGAATTGATTTCTAAATGATTTAATTTGATATATGATGAATTAAAATTTGATTTCAATTTAGATTGCTTATGCTTAAAAATTAAGAATAAGACATTTTTTTTAGAAAATGATAAAATTGGACTTTACAATTAGAATTGTTTTAGCAAAATTTGTCACATATGATGTGTTTATTGATTTAATTGAGTTCTAAAAATTCCAAAATTAATTATTCATATATATATGGTGTTTATGATGTTAATTAAATGTTTCTAAATGGTAAAAGTCATTTTCAGGTCAATTTGTTTGTTAAACTTGCTTGATTGTTAAGATTGACATATTTTTTATTCGGTAAATAGTCTGATTTTGTCCCTTTGGTTTGCCATGAGTTTCACTACTTTGAAGAAAAAAATTTTCTAATAAAATTGATCATTAGTAATTAAAAAAATTTTCAATGACTACTAGAACTGATCTAAAGTTGTTTAGATCAATTTCCATAGTTTAAGTTGCAAATGATTTTGTGGTCAACTTGAATTTAATTCTTGTGACCAGCTATTTAGAAATTTTTAATTAAATAAAATTCAGCATGATTGGATTTTGTATTCTAGAAATGTATGTCACATACCATCATAAAATAAATTAAATTAAATCAACTGTTGATTTATTTGGTTAGTTTTTTAATTTTTGGTGATAATGAGATGTTGATCGAAAGTTCTATAAGAAATTGTGTTTTCTGGTGTAAATTTAGTTATGATCCTAAATTAATTTATTTTTCTAATGGGATTAGGATTTTAAATTAATTAAGAGGACTATAAATTGATTTCATCTAATTGTGATAAATTTTATCAAATTGAGATTATGATTTTGGCCATTCTTTTACGCATATATCCCCCTACATGCATAAAGAAAAATTTATTTTCTTGCATTATGATGATTTATCACTTTAATTCTAGGAATTAAATGGACATGGAAATGTGATTTAATAATTTTAATGGATTTAATTAAAATTAAATTACATGATTAATATGATTGATTTTTCATGTTTAAAGAAGAAAATGAAAATGATCAACTGATACTAGTTTTATAAGTGTTATAATTCTTGAATTCAACCATAATGCACATATTTAATATTTGATACATATGATACATTCGATAGGTATACTAAGGGTGTATGATTGGCATGATAACTAGTTATGGGCCTAAGACTAATATGATTGATCTCTATTGCATTATTTTTTCCTTAGTAACCTATGTGTCCCAGCCTTTTCTCTTATTTCTCTTTGTACTTCTCTTCTTATCTAGCTCCCGTCACATGTAACATGAGGTATTCTCAATTATATATAATGTAATTAGATTTCTTTGGGTTAGAATATGAGGAATAAATACAAAGAGCAAAATGGAAAAGAAGGCCTACTAAGAAAATGTAAGAAGAAATAGGATTGTTCTTTATTTCTTTTGGGTTTGTAATTTAAGCATACTACCTAGGGTCTGGCCCAATTAGTTTCCTTGTCTTAGGAATTAGATATAGTAAAAACCCATAACTAGATTATATATTTATATATTTAATGTGACTAAATATGAATTCATCATCTAGTATGATTATATAAGCATGAGCATGCCAAAGCATGCACTAACCATGTATGATGAGGCGTAAATGGAAGAAATCCTTCAATACTATAAGATTTGCAAGCTTTCTATTAATATGAATTAAACTAAAGTTCTCTTTAGTATTAGGTTAATAAGCATTCTCAAGCCCATGCTACATTAGATATGTGTAAGTCATATGAATGGATCTGTCTTAGCATGGTTATTAGTTTGTTAAGCATACTCAAGGCTAATAATCATGAGGCAATATTAAGGAAATATGTTTATGATACATATGCATCAAGTGTTGATAACCTAATGATCAATTGTTACATATGATGCAATTGGCTTGACATGCCTAATTTAGTTAACGGTTGGGCTTGTTAAGCATATTAAGGCTTTGACCTTAACCAAAATGGATACTGACACACTAAGAGTACTTTCAATAGGCTTTCTTGGATCAATTAGTGAGGGCTATTGATTCATAATAATATAATAAGAGTATTGGACAATTTTTAAAGACCATAAAATTGTTGCATACATATACATGATCATATTCTAACATGTTTTCATTTTCACATGTAACATTACCATTATAATGTCTTCCAACATAAATTTATTATCCATACTTAAAGCCACTAAGCTTACTAGTTCTAATTACATAGATTGGCTCAAAAACCTTAAAATTATTTTGAAGAGTGAAAAGTTAGCCTATGTACTTGAGAAGCAAGTACCTACTATCCCTGTTGATGATGCTTCTACTGACAAGCAATAGGCATATCTAAAGCACATAAAGGACATATATGTTGCTCATACATTACATTAGTGTCCATGTCTCTTAAGCTATAGAAATATCATAAGTATATGGATGCTTCTACAATTTTGCTTCACCTTAAAGAGTTGTTTAAGGGGTAAAGTAAGACTGAGAAATATGAGATCTCAAAAGCCTTATTCTACTAAATAATTATAAGGGGAGCTTTAGCCACCTAGTATAGGCAAAAGATGAATGGGTATTAATTCTACAAAGTTTGCCTAAAAGTTATGCAAGTTTTATGCTTAATTATTTGATGAACAAGATCATATCTATAATTCTAGAGTTAATCAATATGCTCAAGACTAATAAAGGTGTTGTTAAGAAATAGTCTTCTAAGGTGGTCATAATTATCAATTCATCATCTTTTAAGAGTAAGAAGAAGAAAAAGAAAAAGAAAAAGACATATGGTACACAAGGTGGGATTGGCAAGAAGAAAGGAAAATAAGTTATTATTGCTCATTCAGCTACTAGAAAGAAGACGGCTATAGAAGGCACATGCTTCCATTGTAAAAATTTTAGGCATTAGAGGTGCAATCATAAGGCCTACTTAGAGCCTCATGAGAAGGAGGAGCAAGGAGTTACTACAAGTTAAGGTATTAATGTGATTGAAATTAATACTAAAACTACTATTAATAACTAAATATGGGTATTGGATACTAGATATGGTTCTCACTTAGTTTTTTCTATGTAAGGATTAAGGAGCAGTAAAAAGGTAAAAAAGCGAGATGTGGACTTGAGCATAGCAAATGGAGCAAGCGTTGTTGCATTAGTTGTACAATTATATCATCTAATTTTACCTTGTAAACTTGTATTATTTTTGGACAATTATTAGTGTGTTCCTTCTTTATTTAGAAACATTATTTCAATTTCTTGTCTTATTGAACAAGGTTTTGATATTTCCATTAATAAGAATAAAGGTTATTCTATTTACTTGAATAATGTGTTTTATTGTTCATGTACAATATCTAATGGAATTTATGTTATGGATAAAGATTAAAAAAAGTGAATAACATTAGTACTGTGAGATTTAAGATAGATAACCTACTGTCATCTTATCTATGGCTTTTTTACCTCGGCCATATAAATGAGAAATGCATGACTAAGTTACATAATAAAGGTTGCTTGGGATCATTTGATTAAGAATCATATGATACATATGTGTCTTGTTTATTATGCAAGATGACAAAATTAACTTTTTCTAGAAAGGGTGAGCAAGCAAGTGAGTTATTAGAACTCATACATATAAATGTATGTGGTCCAATGATAACACATACACATAGAGGTTTCTTATACTTTAATACCTTTATTAATGATCAATCATGATATGGGTATTTGTACTTGATGAAGTACAAGTCTAAAGTCTTTAAAAAGTTCAAGGAATTTAGAAATGAGTACAAGTCATTAGTATACATATTAGTGATCATACAATCTTTTCTATTCTTTTGCATATCACATACAAACTATAAGAACAAAGTCATCTTCAAACTAACCTATGATATCTACAACCTAAAGGTTCTTCATTCTGAGCTTTCTTAAAACTTGCGTATTGCAAACAAACTTTGTGCTAAACTTTAAAGCTTAGTGGTGTATTAGCTATAATGTGATTTACATAAAGCTTATGTTAAGCAAAACAATAACACATTTCACTTATTTCAAATAACATTTGAAATATAGATTCACTTTTACTAACATTTATAATTATCTGTAAAACTTCATTGATACATTAGCACATGCATAAATATCTTTCTTCATCTTATTAACTTACCTCATATTAACCATCTTTTAATAATTTACCTTAACATTAATCCATATGTATGAATATGTATATGTGTGTGTTGTGTGTGTGTGTGTGTGTGTGTGTGTGTGTGTGTGTGTGTATATATATATATATATATATAACATTTGTATCATATAGTAAAATAGTGATTAATTATATGCATAAAAGCCATAGTGGGCATATCATATGTATAGTGAATTATTGACAGCCATATGCATACATTAAGGTGTAAGTTAGATATGGAACCTAATGTTGTAATACATGCATAGGTATAATAATGATATTAGAATACATAAATTCCATTTATGTATGTGATTAATCTTAAACCTAATTTATTATAACAATAAACATAAAAACATACATATGCCAAATGAACATCTTTGATATGCAAAATATGTATTTAAGTGTGTGGTCTAGTAAAACATACCATATGTTTTATCATGTATCAACTATTTAACTTCATAAATTATATTCTTGTTTACTTTTTTATATCTTTACCCATATCAAAGAAAAAAATATATCACGGATAATAGGAACAGATGGCCAATATGACGTCCAGGAACTTAAGGACGCAGTTACCACTATAAGTTTGAAGACTGAGCATAACATAGACCGATAGGTTAACATAAAATGGATAGCTAGTATAACCTTTATAAACATGAAGGCTCATTACCAATATAAGTACAAAGATAGAGCATAAATAGACCCATAGGTTAACATAAAATGGATGGCTATTATGACCTTCATGAACTTAAAGGTTTATCTACCAATATAAGTTCAAAGACTGAGCATAATATAGACATTTAGGTCAATATTTATCATAGGCCTATTGGCTAAACATATAGCATAGTCTCGTCGCAAGAAAGAAAAAGGCATAAAATTACCTAGCAGCTACTATAACCCCTAGTTGATCAGTTAACCTATCTAGCTAGGTTATTTTACTCAAATAGGCTATTAACTGGTTTTATTTTGTTACAATGTCTTACTTTAGATTAAATAACTTATAAAAATACATTTCATCCATTTTTATGCTATTAAAGCTCCTTTATTTTATTATGTTATTATAAAACATGATGATGGCATTACAACCCATAAATAACTCATACAATGTGTCATAAAGCATACATGCAATTTACATGTCAATATTCCATGATATGCCACACAATGTCTTAAACTCATACACATTTCCCCAATTCTTGTAACATGTTCAATAACATGATCATAAGTCATATTCTCATGACTAGCAATATAACATAATAGGCCATAATCTTTTTAACCACATTAGCTCCTCAAAGTGCTCTTGCATATCTCTTTTAACATATTGAATAACATAGTCATCACCAATTTATATAGTGAAAATATCTAGCCATACAATTTAGCCTAAGCATAAAAATGAGCATAATATACATCATTTCACAAAATACATACATATTCGCTAACTCAACTTAACTTATTTTAGACCCTTATAACTTCATTTTCATGTGTGTGTGTGTGTGTGTGTGTGTGTATGCACACACACACACACTCTATGTCACTTAACCCATATGTTTCACAATTTGACTATATACATGTTGCGCATATCACAATCATTTATTCAACATCCATGCACATCCTATAATCACTTAGCATCATTTATATGTACATAACATATAAAACTTACCTAATGGCTCAACATGCGCTTAAGCACACCCTTTATGCATTTTAGCTATAAAATATTCCATATCAAAACATTCATTTCTACATCTTCATTATGCTATTATACCTCATATAAATTACATAAATGCATATCATGCTCAACTTAACCTAACATTTCCTTAATAATAACATATAGCAACATACATTAAATAAACATGGAAGAGTCATTCGGCAACATAAAATTCTACACTTAATACATCAATTTAATCATCATTCAAGCATTATAACATACTTATATCATAACACATCATAAGACATAAGCATTAATTTCCATTCTCATTTATTACTCATAATCACATCCATATATACACACACTTTTTCACTTAGGACTTGCATTATCCAACAATTTCTTCAATTACACTTACATTCTTAATTGATTTTCATAATTATATTAATATCATACTTATATTCACATCTTATCCTAAACATAGTACAAAACCATGTTAAAGTTAATCAACCTTAAATATAACCACTTAAAGCATCATTTTGTTATATCTCATACCATATATGTATAAACATACATACTTTATCATTTCAAAATAAGCTCACGCATAACTATTTTATTTATCATATATAATCATCACTCATATAAGCATGCCAATATCACCT
>CANXYI011181142.1:0-12437 GCA_948208565.1 Hura crepitans
CCATCTAGAAATTACCCTGAGCCTGTACTCCTTAACACTTATAGAATATTCATTAGTTGGACAATTGTTACTTAAATGTTTAGTCTATCACTTAGACAATTCTATATGAATGCATAAAACCCAGATCAATGTATTTATATAGGTTGTCCATTGAATGTCCAAGGACAGACCTTTCCCATATCAATAGGCTAGTTTAATTAAATTACATGTAAAACTTATTATTATAGACGCCTATAGCTCTAAGCTTGTTGGACTCATAACTTACAGTATTTATATAAATGCCAACTAAAACCATTTAAAATACAACATGTCATACCTTTCTATGCCTCTGCTACTACATTGTACAATACTTGAGGCTAAGCCGCTGCTTATTGTTACTTGCGCACCAAAACACTGGTACACTAAGTATAAAACTCAGTAGTGAATTTAATGCATTAAAAACATGTCACATATAGACACTCAAATGAAATGACATGCCACAAATGTATAAATGCAGTACATAATATTCATGTTGCAAAAATAATAATATTTTATTCCTCATTCTAAGCAGGTAATTATTTATTCTTCATATCATTCTAAACTATCATTCATGCATGTCTAGTTAATTTCTATCACTAGATAAAATATTTAATTCATTAAATAAGCCTAAATAGGTAGACTACACTTTAAGACACTGGACCTAAAGGGAATATAAACTGTGTAGAGGCCCATATTTTAGACCCCGATCACTGCACCGGCCCGGTCTGATAGTAAGGATCAATTCATTGAAACCTCCCAAATCAAATAGTGGATACTAAGGATTAGTCGGTCAACCTCCCAAATCCAATAAACATCAACAATTATTTCAACATGGATGCTAGGGATCAGTCCGTAGACCTCCCAAATCTAATAATCACAATCAAACATCACAACATAGATACTAGGGATTAGTTCATATACTTCCCAAACCTAATAATCACAATCAAACATCACAATATAGATACCAAAGATCAGTTTGTATACCTCCTAAATCCAATAATCATTAACAAAAATCTAGTAGCTGCTAATCCCTAAGTTGATCGGTCAACTTATCTAATGAGTGTCTAACTAATGGGCCATCTATCTTAAATTCATGTCCATTTACTTACTAATCATCATTTTATAATATTTATAATTCATTCACAATCAGTTATGAATTTTATTCAACAATCAAATTTTAACCTAGATAGTTTCAAGTCCATTTTGGTCCTACCAGACAGTTACAGGTCATTTTTGAACAATAGTTTTAGGTCTTTTTACTAGGCATTTATAAGTAAAGTTCAAGTATAATTCATGTTATAAATTTAAGTCAAATTACATGCATTTTAAGTACCATTCATAGGCCACTTCCTAAATGGTCCATTTAATAGGACAGTTATCGGTCACTTTTCCCATTTTCGTACACAGTTACAAGCCCATAGCCCTTACTCACTGGCACCATTTCATACTAAGACAACTTGCCAACATAGGCCATATTTTCTCTAACATTATACATATCATAATGCCATTCATATTAAACCACAAAGTCATTCCAAATTCATTACACATAGGGTATAATTAGTAACCCAAGCTTAGGCTATTTTAGGTCACTTTTGCCTAAGCTTTACAAGTCCAATTTCAAGCCACTTTAGGTGCCAATTTTTAGTCACATTTTCCATACAAAACTTACCACTTTACATGACATATTTCCACACCTAATTGTACATACTTCATGCCATTTTCATGCTATACATCATATGCTTATGACATCATGCTAATCATGCACATTACCTATCATAACATGCCATACTTACCATGCTACCCTATGGCACACACCTCTCAGCCAAACATAGTATTTAGCCATACACATGCATTTTTCCATAAGTTATCACACATACATGTCCCATATCATCATTCTAGTGCATATATACATGCATATACCTCATCTAATGCTTTTTATGCCATTACACAATCCATACATGCCTTGGCCACACATGCCATGCCATGTCACATACATTTATGCCTTAGCTATACATGTCACACACATATACATGCATTATCTCACCATAATTCCTATTAAGGACAACATTCATACACACATTATACATGATTCACATGCTAAAGTCCTTCATAGAACCTCTTGGCCATACCATATATTACCCAAGGCCATGAATTTTTCCACCATACATATATACACATTATTAAATCCCATAACATACACCTCATCTATCATTATATACACTAATATTACATGCCATAACACATTACAAACCCTCTCGACCAAAGAGAGGTCATAACCTTTCGTGCACTTTTTCCATCAAAACAATTCACAAATCATTCATTTATCATGGAATTAACATTAAAGTAGTCTTAGTTCATTATCACACACACACTAACCACAAAATCTATGAATTCTATACACCATTCTCACACACTTTACACTTGAAATAACAATGGCATGCCTCAAATACATTAAATTCACATACCTTATTACCTTTAAAGCTATTCCCACACCTTAGCACCCTTAATCCCCTTGTTGAACACTACCTCTCCCTTAGCCTACATATTCACGGACATAGCTTAGGAAAATCACCAAAAATTCCATAAGCCTCCAATTGCAATTCTATGAATATGAGGCATCTTAGGATGATAAAATCCCTTAGGAAATAAAATAAAAAGGGAAGAAGAACACTTACACACAAAGTTAGTTTTTCAAGCTCCTTTTGATATACACTTCGGATACCTTGAATTTTCTTGAACTTTAGTCTTAGCTATGACCTTTCAAACCTTTAAAGACCAATTCCTAACTCATCAATGGAATTTTTTGTGATAATTTGGTGTGGAATTAAGCTTGAAAAGCCATAAAAATAGAAGGGAGAAAGGAGGAGTGGCATCAAGTAAGGAGGAAGAAAGAAAGTAGAAAATGGTGGAGGGGTGAGTGGACTTGCCAAGTGGATGCTTAGGTGGCATGAAGGGGTATGTATAATTGGCATGGATAGCTTAGGTGGTGACATATGTCACCCAAGCTTCCTAAAAATACTTAATTTCAGCTGAAACTTCAAAAAATTTTAAAAATTCACTCAAACCTCCAAAAATTATCATATTTATTTTAAAAATCCTTGATTAAGCCTATTTAGGCCCTCATAAAATTTCACAGCCAAATTCCCTCGGTAGGACAGTTACTAATAGCTTCGATTTACGTGCAAACCTTAAAATTTAGAAGAAATAGCAAATGACCTTAGAATTTAAAAATTCCTTCACCAATGGTCTAAGGGGAATTTTTAACCTTCAAGGTATGGTATTTTTATGTTCGTCCGGGCGCATCCTAGGTCATTCCTAGTCGAAGTCCATTTGAGCCTATGGCTCACTAGATTTTAGCCTAAAATAATTTATTGGCTCTGCTAAATCTTTAAATTACGTCATTTTCATCATTTTATGGCCAAACAAAGTTTCATGACCAGTATGCCATGCCTCGATCCTCATAAAGGTGGCCCGGCATCTCGAGCACATTTTTTGAGCCTCAATAGTGCTACTCACAAAGCCTCAACTTACAGCTATTACATATTACATATTACACTACCAAGTGCATAACTTAACCATAAACTAATTTAATCCTCATTTAAACATTATTATTAGTTAATTAACATATTCTAAACCTTATAATGCCTTTAAACTAATTTTAAAACAATTTAAACTACTAAAACTAATGCTTCCATAATAGGTTTTCAATATAAAAATGCATAACACAAGAAATGTGTTCACATATTTTACTGAATACTCTTATAGAGTTGTTTTTTAGTGTCCCGAATACACTTTATTGCCTCTCTTTACCTTTTTAAAGGCTCTCTCTTTCTTTCTTTAATTTTGATAATAGGTATATAATTAGAAAAATTTGAAAAAAAGTATACATAAATCAAAAATCAAAAATAACATACATACCATGTTTTTGGGCACCTATAATATCATAAAAAAATAATAGAACCCCAAAAATATACTTACCTTGCTTATGGGTTTTCAAAACCCTAACTATAATTTCTTATCCTTTTCCATAAAAACTCCCTTTTCTCATAAAATAAACAGTAAAATAAGAAACTGGACATGATGAGGATCAATTTGAGAATAATATTCATGGGTTTCGAGGCAAATTTTGGTGTGTTTGAAGAAAAAATGGGGGAGGAGCTTTAATGGTGGAATGGTGTTGGGTTTTCCATAGGGAGAGGAAGATGATCAGTGATCTTATATAGTGATTCCATGTGAGCTCACCCTTTTTACATTAAATGCACTAACGGTCACGATTTAACCAAATTTAATCCAACGGTCAACATTTTTCCTAGTTTTTCTTTTAATCTTTGAAAATTTATTTTTAATGTTTTTTTATCACTAAAAATACTTCTTAAGACACCAAAAATTAGAGAATTTCATAATTAAAGGCCTCCTCAAAGCTCGTGCCAAAAAGACAAATGAAATGCGCTTAATTTTTCAATCATACAAACAAGAAATTCAGTAAAAATACTTATTAATGTTGAAAAATTATAATTCCTTCACCATTAGACTATTTAGAATTTTTTACCTTCAGGATACGATATTTTTGTGTTAGTTTGGGCACATCCGACCTTTTTATATCACAACTCAAACTAAGGCCATATTCCACTAGATTTCAGTGTAAAAGAATTTTTTAGTTCTATCAAAAATTTTATTTCTTTTATTTCAGACCTTATTTTGTATTTTAAAGTTTCATGTCCAATACATCCCTATCTAAATCAACTTGGTAAGGCCCACTATCTTAGAATTCAATTTATAATCCAAGAAATGCTATTTATGAAGCCAAGGTTACGGGTGTTACAAATCTTCCCCTCTTAAGAAATTTCATCCTCAAAATTTACGTAGTTTAAAGAGATACAGATACTGCTCTCTCATCTGTTGCTCACTTTTCCCAAATTGCTTCGTATATGTTATGATGTCACTATAGCTCCTTCACTATTTATTATGTAACTCCTTCACTTCACATGCTAAAATCTGAATTGGCTTTTCTTTATATGAAAGATCTGGCTATACTTCTACCTCTTTTGCTGCTATCAAATGAGAGGGATCTAATTTGTATCGCTTTAGCATGAAAACATGAAAAACATCATAAATCTATTACAACTCTGGTGGCAATGCTAATCGATATGTCACTAGTCCCATATGTTCTATTACCTCATATAGACCAATGAATTTTAGACTCAGCTTGCCCTTTTTCCAAATCTCATTACTTTCTTCCAAGGCAACACTTTATAAAAACCTTATCTCCTACCTCATATTCAATTAGTCTTTTTTCAAATCTATGTATGACTTCTTCCTGTCTGATGCTACTTTCAATTAATCTTTAATAATCTTAACCTTTTCTTTTACATCTTTTATCAAATCTAGTTCCATTAGTTTATTTTCACCCACTTCAGTCTAACACAGTGGAGTTCTACATTTTCTTCCATATAAAGCTTCATACAGTGCCATTCCCAAACTTGCTTAATGACTATTGTTGTATGCAAATTTTGTTAATGATAGGTACTGATCCCAATTGCCTTTGAAATCAATGGCACAACTCATCAACATATCTTTAAGCACTTGAATAACCTACTCATCTACTTATGGATGAAAGGTAGTGCTGAACATAAGCCGCATACTTAAGGCATTATACAACTTCTTTGAAAATCTTGATGTAAATCTCGAGTCTCTATCTGATATAATAGATGCTGGAACTCTTTGTAGTCTCACAATCTCATCTATATATAGCTAAGCAAGTTTCTCTAATGAATAATCCATCTTGATAGGAATAAAGTGTGCTATCTGTATCAATATATCCTTGATTACCCATACTACATCACATTTACTCCTGGTCATAGGTAATCCAACCACAAAATCCATAGTTACTCTCTCCTATTTCCACTCTGGTATTGCTATAGGCTGAAGTAATCCAAAAAGAACTTAATACTCTGCCTTCACTTGTTAAAAAGTAAGACATCTGGCTACGTACTTAGCTATATCTTTCTTCATTCCTAGCCACTAATAATATGGCTTCAAATCAAGATATATTTTTATGCTCCTAAGATGTATAGCATAAGGTGAATTGTGAGCTTCTTACAATATCTACTACTTGATATCCTCTACATCAGCACACATAGCCTATCATGGTAATACAAATAGCCATCAACTTTAATTTCATACTCAGTAAGCTTCCCTTCATTAATCAAACTCATTTTATGTATGAATTGATTATCATCCTTCTAAGCCTCTTTCATGTATTGAGCCAAATTGGGTTAAACTTATAATTCTACTAATAAAGCTCTATCTTCTTAACTTTGCAGTCGAACAATCATCTTTTAAAGCACATAGAAATCTTTAACTCAATGTGTCTGTTACTACATTTACCTTTCTTGGATGGTAATCAATTGTATAGTTATAGTCTTTAATCAATTCCATCCACCTCAGTTGTCTCAAATTCAATTCCTTTTGCGTGGGAAGGTATTTTAAACTCTTATGATCCATGTATATGTAGCACTTCTCACCATAAAGATAATGTCTCTATATCTTTAGAGCAAAAACAATGGCAGCTAACTCCAGATCATGAGTTGGATAATTCTTTTCATGAAGCCTTAAGTGCCTAAATACATAAACCACTACTTTGCCATCACATTAACACACACCTGAGTCCATTATGAGTAGCACAACTATAAACAACAAAATCCTTCCCTAGCTCAAGTAGTGTAAAAATGAGGGCTTCTATCAACATGGCCTTTAATTTGTCAAAGCTTTCTTGACATTTGTCATTCCACTTAAATTTCACCTCTTTCCTCAATAAGCGAGTCATTAGAGCTGTAATTAGTGAAAAGCCTTTCACAAACCTTTTATAGTATCTAATTAATCCTAAGAAACTTCTAATCTGTATCACATTTCTCGAAGGTTTCCACTTTAATATAGCCTTAATCTTACTTAGATCAACCCTGATTAGCCTTAATTTTACTTAGATCAACCCTGATTCATTTAGCTAAGGCAATATATCCCAAGAATGTAACTTCATCCAACCAAAACTCACACTCACTCAATCTAGCATAAAGTTACTTGTCTTTCAAAATCTATAATACCAGCTTGAGATGTTATTCATGATCATCTCTAGTCTTAGAGTACACTAGAATATCATGAATGAATACCACGACAAATTAGTCCAAATATAGCCTAAATATCCTATTCTTCAAATCCATGAATGCTGCTACAGCATTAGTCAACCTAAAAGGCATCTCTAAAAATTTATAATGCCTATATTTGGGGCAAAAAGCTATTTTTGGCACATTAAATTCCTTTATCTTGAGTTGATAGTACCCAGATCTCAAGTAAATCTTTGAAAATACACCTACTTCTTTGAGCTAATCAAACAAATCATCGAAGCTAGGTAATGGGTATTTGTTCTTGATTGTCACTTTATTCAATTACCTGTAGTCAACACAAAGTCTTAAGGACTTATCCTTCTTTTTCAAAAATAGCATTAGTACACCCCATGGTGAAACACTTGGTCTAATAAACCCTTTATCTAATAGCTCCTATAATTGTACTTTCAATTCTTTTAGTTTAATAGGAGCCATTTTATAAGGGGCTATTAATACTGGGTAATGCCTGGATATACATCAATAGCAAATTCATGCTCTCGGTCAGGTGGCAATCTTGGTAACTCATTTGGAAAAACATCATAAAACTTAGCTACTACTAGTATCTAATTGATCTTATGTTCTATCTTTTCTATATCAACCACATGTGCTAGGTATGCTTGACACCCTTTTCAAATCATGCATCTTGCTATTATTATAGAAATAACATTAGACAAAATGTTTTATCTTTCATCCACTTTTATGATTTCATCACCATTTATTGTTTGAAGAGTAAGCCTCTTCCACCTACAATCCACCATAGCATGATGTCCTAAGAGCCAATCCATTCCTAAGATAACATTAAATTCATTGAAAAGAAATTTAATAAGATTGGTAGGAAAGGTCTATCCTTAGACATTTAATAGACAATCCTTACATATTCTATTAATAATGATATGCTATCCTATAGATTACTAACCATAATTTCTATGTCTAGAGGTTTTGATTGTAACTCTCTCTCTCTCTTGTGCCAAAGTAGTAAATACATATGAATGCATAGAACCCAGATCAATTACTACCAATATAGGTAAATCAAAGAAATAAAATGTACCAGTAATGACATCTAAAGAGTCTATATCCTCATGAGCTCTAATTGCATACTGTCTTACTGGAGCTCGAGCCTCTATCCTCATACTAGACTCTTATATGGGCCTCTAACTACCACTAGGTTTATCACCTTTGGTGTCCCTTTGACTCTTGGCTGGGGCTAGTGATGATGCTTAATGCTGTATGGACTTATATATCCTTTTCAGGCATTCCCTTTTAAAATGTCCTGTAGCTCTATATTCATAACATGCCTTAAGGATAGTCCTTCAACATACTCCACCATGTTTCCTGCCACATGTCTGACATATAGGATATGTACTCATAGCTATTAAAACTAGAGCATTAGCAATTGGTCTCTACTAATGCTATCTAAATTGTCCTATCTACCCCAGATCTCTATATTTGAGCTAGCATCTGAGGTGATTATATAGGAGGATTCTCTCTCTATCTCTTGCTCACCTCTAGAGCTGAGCTTATTTGTCTAATAATGAATGACCTTTTTATCTACAAATTCTCTTTGTGTTCTTTCAATATATCTTCTACTTCATAAGTTGTTGCAACTAGCTCAGCAAAATCATCAATCTTATTTACTGCCATCTGCAACCTTATCTCAGCATCTAGGCCTTTCTCAAATCTCCTGCATCTATCTTTCTCAATAAGAATTATCTCACTGGCATATCTACTTAATCTAGAGAACTCTTTCTCATACTCAGTAATCATTCTTCCTTTCTGCTTCACATCTAGAAATTCATATCTTTTCTTCTCTACATATGTTTTTGTGATATATCTTTTCTTGAACTCCTTTAAGTAAAACTCCTAGGCAGTAGGTTTAGTTGCTTTATGCTCTAAAACTATTCTCGACCATAAATATGCCTCTGCCTGTAATAATGATACAGCATAGATCAAATATTCTTTTAGAGTGCATTTCAGTTGTTCTAAAATCCTCTCTATTCTTTCTAGCGAATATTCAGCCTTGGTTGTATCATCTACATCAACTAATTCAAAATCCATGGCTCTCATATTTTTAACCTTTTCAAGATAGGTCTTCTAGAGAGCATGTGGTTATGGTTGTTGTAGTTGTTGTACTAGTGGTTATGGAGTTGGTGGTGGTTATTGTGGAATAGCTATTATTATAGTCTGCCTCAATAAATTAGCCATTTGTTACATCTATGGTGGTGGTGCTTGTGCTTGTGCTGGTTGAGCAAATGCAAATTGTGCTGCATCACTAGGCATGCATGATTCTACTCGTGCTGGTTTATTAATTATTGGTGGGGCATAACTTTATACCTCTTCCTCTTCACTAATAGGTAACCGTAAATAACTCATCTTTGATCTATATCAAGAAACAAACATCAACCTCAAGTAGCATAGCATCATGTAATGTATAGACATGTCAACCCTATAGCATTCATATGTAGTTTAATAGACCTAAAAATACCTAAACCAATACTCTAATACCACCAAATGTAACACACCTCACTCAACTTGGTAGGTGGATCCGAACAAGGGATGCCACATTATGACATCTCCTACCTAAACCATTACCAATCTAAATAAGAGATGACATAAAAACTAACGTGTATTATGTTAACTACCCTATTCCAACAAATTTTCTATAGCATAACGGCTACACTATAACATATCTCAAATAAAACCTACATAAAATAGCACTTTTATAACATCTCAATCAATAACAAACCACCTGGACCCTTCTTCTCCTCTCCTCAACTCAACATCTTAAGCAAACGCAACACATCATGCAATCTCATCCATACATATGCATATCATAAAAACATAACATGTATATATGTTTACATCCAACATGCCATAACATAAAACTCTAGTCCTAATATGCTTACATATGAGTGCCAACTACTATAATATTACATACCATAACATAACAAAAAAAATATACCAAAACACTTGATAGAATCTTCCTTGCAATACACTACTACTATTGAAGCTGTCTATCTGCTATCTACACATCAAAAACATGATCTGATAAGCATAAAGCTTAGTGGCATATTCAATAAAATATGGTTATACACAAATGCATATTAATGAGACATTATCATGCAGTCATGTCATACTAATTTCACACACATATTGATACATATTGTTTACTTGTATATGCTTGACACAAATCTAAATTATGATCATACTATATATCTACTAATTTCATGTATGTCAAGTCCTTCATTAATCTTATAATGCACATAATTTCAATGTCTTAATTAACCAATTTCATAACTAATTAATTAGCTAGTTGATTAACATATTAACTAACCCATTTTTAATAGACATGAATCTCAATACTAGACCTCGGGATCATGATGTGTAATGGCCCATATTTTAGACCTGACGACTATTGTACTAGCATAACGAGATATTACTAGTTATGCAGTGATCCTAATGAACTTCTATGGTAGTTGTACCCATATGAATATTTGTGCAGTGGTTCTGATGGACCTTCTCACGGTTGCACCAGCTAAATAATCATAACATGTCAATATATATAATGGATTATGTCAACAAACTATATAAGTACGTGTGGTGGCCCAAATGGACCTAATGGTAGTCACACCCACATAAACATGATACCAACTATGTAATAGCTATTAATTCCCTAGTTGACCGATCAACCAATCTAGTAAGTTGTCTAATATATATAGGCCTGACAATTTACGTTATACGATTTACATTAAATGTTCTTCTTTCTTGTCACATAATCACATTCATATCTTTCATTACCTCATTGTAACCATTATGTCCATAAAAAAATTCTCATTAGAGAGTTTACATACCACAATCATAAATAACATGTCAATTATATAAACATTATAACTTATATCACATTATGACTCGTATGTACCACACATGTACACACATTATGGATAACACACATATATGCCCATAATGTACCATATTTGTATCATAATACATACTTAATCATCAAACACTAATCTAACATGATTATTTAACCAAATATAGCACATTTACACCTAAATTAGACAACATGTCTAAAATGACAATTTTGCCCTTTTATTACATATTACACTACCAAGTGCATAACTTAACCATACACTAATTTAATCCATATTTAACCATTATTATCACTTAATTAGCATATTCTAAACCTTATAATGCCATTAAACTAATTTTAGAAGAAATTAAACTACTAAAACTAATGCTTTCATAATAGGTTTTTAACATAAAAATGCACAAACAAGAAATGTGTTCACATATTTTACTGAATACACTTATAGAGCTATTTTTTATTGTTTGGAATACCACTTTATTACCTCTCTCCTTCTTTCTCTAATTTTCATAATAGGTATATAATTAGAAAAATTCATAAAAAATTATACACAAATCAAAAATCAAAAATAACACATGTATCGTGTTTTCGGGCACTGTAATATCATAGAAAAATAATCTTGCTTATGGGTTTTCAAAACTGTTAAAGAATACAACTATATATATGCATAATTAGCTAGTTTTCCTTATATAGATTAGGAAGTTTTATTTGATTTTATTTCCTAAGTTAGGATTTCACACTTGTATATATATACCTGTAAATTCTTCATTCTATATACAAAAAAAATCAATTATTCTCTCCTGTGTTTTATTACATGGTATCAGAGCCTGGTTTAGGCTATTTTATTCTAAGTTTTCTGGGTATTTAAGTTACTATTTCAGTAACGGGTTCTTTGAGTCAAGTTTTTCGGTGACCAATTTGCTTCACCGCCTGTCAGGGGAGGAGTGCAAGCCTTAATCCGGCCATCTCCCAATTTTCGGCGTCTAAAATCTCGGAGCGTGTGCTTCACGCACCGTCGTGATTCTCTGCTCTTTCTTCACACGCTGGCGCATGTGACGTCAGTTCGTCTCCGACTGACTTCTGCGGCGTTGCCTGATTATTTTCGATCAGCTTTCGGTATTGGTTTCTTCATCTGGTATATTTTGATCACTGCCATTGATTCTTCACAAAGGTTCTGTTTCTGTTTCCTTTTGCTTTATTATTGGTTTATTGGTTTGAACGCTGCTGGATTGTTGGGTTTAGTATTGCTGTTGTGGGTTCTTTTAATTTCTTTTCATATTATTTGTGATTGGACATTATGGAGGAAAAATCAATTGTCAGTCAGATTATTCAGGCGTCTGTGTACTCTGGGAAGAAGAATGTGAACAGAGGAGGAAATAATCGCAGTGATATCATCT
>CANXYI011181274.1:0-11831 GCA_948208565.1 Hura crepitans
ATAAATAAAATAAGAGAAAAAGTATGCACTAGGCTTGGAGCCAAGAGTTGGCTTAAAAACCCTATTTTGGGCCTAATGCATAAGCATAAGAAGGAAGTAGTTTTGGGCCTTTATTTGATTTAATTAAAAGGCTAACTTAGGTTAGCCTTTTAAGAGATAAGAGGGCCGATAATTATTGACCTAGAACAACTATTAAAAGGGTATGAAAATCTTACTAAAGTTAGATTTTGAAGAGATACAAAAAGGAGCCACTGAATAGAAAATTATTTTTTGCTTCCTCCGTTCTTTTTGAAAAATTTGATTGGCCACTATACTTAGCCTTTTGGATTTTTTTCTATTCTTCTCTTTGTGAGTTCTTATCTCTCTATTTTGGTATAGATACCTTAGAGGTGCTTTGTATTAGAACACTATGGTTTGCGACAACCTAATGTGAAGAAAAATCAAAAGGAATCGATTTTGATGATAAACGGTAAAAATTTTCTAAATCCATTTTCTTTGCTGCATGTTTTGATATTTTTTGACAAATCATATCATTATTGGGATCCATGTCTATTAAATTTCTACTGTGCATGAAGTCATGTATTCTAATATCAACTGTTGCATAATGCAAACCATCAGGTTTAACCAGTATTCATCTCTACTGGACTCATCTGACTCTTCCCCCTTGAATAATTTAGCTCTATTCTTAATCAGCCACTCCATATAAGTCCTCTAAAATGGTGGCTATTCTTATGGCACTAGAGGTAGAATAGTTTGTGCATTATCTATTGCAATAGTACCAAAAGCAATAGCCATAACATCCATTGTCGCTTGCTTGATAAACTTTAATATTATCTATAACCACGCAGGTGGACCATGCTATCTAGAAGTAGCATGTCCAGTATCACTAGGGGTTACATACTCGGGTTGTGCATCCCTTGTCCAAAGGATGAAGGAGCATGACTTTCTACCCTTTCTTCTTTAATAAGCATAGTGCTGCTACTCATGTCTCATACCTAAAGGCAAGAGAAATAGATAATGAGCAAAATATTTAATAGTATTTGATGTAAATGTATTATGACTCTTAAAGTGCTCCTGTGTAACACATAAGTCTAAAGGAAACCCCAATTAGATGCTCTAATACCACTAAGTGTGGCACCCTCTACCCAATCCGTACACCGAACTCGAACGAGGGATGAGTGCATGCAAAATGATATCCAGTTTTATTATCCAAAATCACTTAAAATTTAATGCTTTTATATAAAAAAAGCATTTCTCGACTCAAATATAAAATAAAACATTAAAAACCCTTTTTGCATGCAAATCGAGGTAAACATCAAGGTCATTGTGTCTGAAATTCAGCAGCATAATGGTTGCACCGGGACACTTTCCCAAATTTTTACTTGTTTAAAAAAACTTCTATAAAATCAATACATCCATCTCCAACTCAAATAGGTCCTGCTGACCCTCCAAATCATAACATAAACACAATGAGCCTTAGGCTCTCCACAATCAACAATCTCACATGCAAACTCAATAATCATCACACAACATGTGAGAAACAAAAAAGTAAAATCCATAGTTAAAATATTTAATACAAAGTCCACTACAAAATGTAGACTAGACCTAGTCCCTCTGAGATCGTAAGAGCACACTTACTATTTATACATTACATTTACATCATCATTATTATTACAAAAAAAGTATAAAAATACCCATGCAGGAGTTATCTTCGTGTCTTCTAAATGTAGAAGCTTTAGCTCTAATCTGCTGCCTTGTTACTTACGCATTGCAAACAAGCAATTTGTTAAGCTTTTGCTTAGTGGTGTAATCATTTTAACTTGTAAAAAGGTAAATTATAGCATGTCATATATATGCACATATCATTTTTGGATTTAAAATCACAAGCACACATTTTTGGTGATTTATATGCAACAAAAGCCATATTCAGTTTTGTATCTCAAACATGTAATTTCAGTGTCTTGTATGGAAATATGAGCATTTTAAGCATAAATAATTCATTTTGATAGCATAAATAATCGTGCATTATGTGAACATCAATTAACCATGATTTAATTGATAATATGCATTACATATATAAAGTCATGATCTTTAAATATGAAATAAGCCAAAAATCCCAAATATCATATAATAGTCATTTGTAGGTCATAAGGTATAGTAGATAAGCCAAAAATCCCAAATATCATATAATAATCATTTGTAGGTCATAAGGTATAGTAGATATCATATCATTTTCACAACATCTTGTAATGTATCATAACAAACTTACATATCGCGAAGAATAATGACATACCTATTTTTCAATTATAAATACCATTATGCACACATAAGCCCATATATGCACATCATAACTGTCCATATTAATGTTCTAAGTTGTATTCATATATAATCACCAATAATAGTCATAAAAATAATAATAAACACTTTTAGGCACCTCAAGGTTAATTTTGAGTCATTAGGCCTCATTATGTTTACATATCACATATTAATGCCATTTAACATATAATCTTAATTTGTGCATTTTTAAGCCATTTTAATTGTTTAACTAATGCCCATATCCATAAAAAATGAACCAAGAATGGATAACAAAATTACTTAGGCTTAAAGGCACTCGTACCCATAGGCATATATACTTAGGCTCAAAGGCTCTCACATCTATAGATGCATAAACTTAGGCTCGAAGGCTCTCACATTTGCTAATGCATCACACTTAGGGTTGAAGGCTTTTATACCCTTTAGGTACATAAATCTTAAGCCTAAAGACTCTCATGCACATCAGCACATAATATTAGGCTTAAATGCTCTCACATCCTTAGATGCTCAATCAATCATAAGCCCGAAGGCTCTTATAACCATCGGCACATAAATCAATAACCCGTAGGTCTTATACCTGAAGCAATGCTAGTAGTCACTACAATCCTAGTTGATTGATCAACCTATCTAAACTAGGTTGTCTAAATATATAGGTATGATTTAATGTGTCATTATTTGTCAAATTAACCAATTTCACTTTTCGTATTATTATATGAACTTAAAAACCATCATTGGCCTCAATGCACTATGGCCTAAACACATCACTTGGCCAACTTAGGCCTATCAATGTCCAGTATAGCCATAAGATCCATTTTTGAGGTGCAATGGCATTAAACACAACCTCATACAAATATGTCACATAAAAATATAAATATCAACTCAATAATCATTTATTGGCATCATTCCAACATTTGCATACTAATGGTTATACATAACCTCAACATGCATTTGTAACACTTATATGTCCATTATATATCAAAACTCCATTTTTGCATATAAACACATCACATTTATTCACACACGACACCTTCTAATCGACAAGAACATCTGCATGCATATTAGTGCACTTAACGATTCAGTACGCGTAATGTTACATATTGGTATATTAAGTCATTTCATGCCATTTTAGTACCCATTACATCCATTTCACATGTTCCAATCATAACATGACCACACACACACATTTCTATGCATACAACACACAACATGGCATATCTAGTTTTTATCTCGCATAATTCATTTATAAGCTTAAAATCGACATTCTCAAAATTTTCATCACTTATAACCATCTCATATCATGCATTTATCATTACATTAATCATACATTTCAATTATAATATTTATTACATTTTTATGCATTTAATTACATTTATTACAATTATGACATAAAGCACATAATTCATTAAATGCATAATTAAACCAAATCAAAGGGATTACACATACCTAACAAGGTCGTATGGGACCCCCAAAGTTAGCCTAAGCCTTTTACTTGCCTCGAGAGGTTCAGGTTGTTATTTTACCTACAAATACAAAAGTACACAAAAATAAAAAAATATAAAATAATCTAAAAGTCAAAAAAATATTTTAAGACTAGATATGTGCTTGACAACACCTAAGGAACCCATGAAAAATAAAATTTGTGGAAAAAGAAAACTTGAGAGAGAGAAGGTTAGTATTCAGCTCAATTTTCTTCTTAATTTTCCTCCTAAAATACTCTGCTATTTTTGACACTTTTGGTGTCCATGCACTTGTCTAGCAATGCTCGTCATTTCGGGTATAATCTC
Source organism: Hura crepitans (assembly GCA_948208565.1). Lineage (NCBI taxonomy): Eukaryota > Viridiplantae > Streptophyta > Magnoliopsida > Malpighiales > Euphorbiaceae > Hura > Hura crepitans. Next base: position 4,098 of record CANXYI011181274.1, read on the forward strand.
ATAAAGTGGGTTAAGCCAAGGAGAAAGAAATCAAAGGAAAAAAAGGAGAGAGAGAGTGGGTGGGATTTTCAAGAGAAAAGGGAGGAGTATTGTGATATATGGTATGAGTGGAAAAAATGCAATTCTTTCACTTTTATAGTTTTTCAAAAAAATAATTTTTCTTTGCCTCAAAAAATTATTTTAACCAATAGGAATATCAATTGTTCTCCATTCCTATCCCAAAAATTCCATAAATCCAAGCCTTAAATTATCTCAAAATCTCGAGCCCAAATTCTAACAGTAACCCAAAAAAGCTAATATATTTTCTATCCTAAAAATTGGGTAAAAATAGTTCCCGAACTTAGAAAATTCTAATTCCAAAGCCATTAGACTATTCGGAATATTTAAGTATAAGTTATAATATTGTCAAATTATTTTGATCAACTTTTTATTTATTTTATAGTTCAGCTTTGCCTGTGGCACTATTCACAAGACACTACTATAAAATCTTAATTAGCATTTTTAACCATCTGGATAACTTTGGAATGGCTTTAAACTTTGCCCAAAATTCTCTTGTAATTAATACTCCCCATCAGTACACTTAGTGTGACTTGGGTTTTGGGAAGCACTATTCATCTTAGGAAGTACTATTCATGAGAGTCGAGATTTTTTGATCATTACAAAAAGGGTCGACAAAAATGGGATTTAATTATTTAAGTAAAAGGCCAAATTCTAGCATAGTCACTTAAAACAATTAATTCACACTTAACTAATATTATAAGCTTTTCTCTTGGTCTCTAAGCCCAATATGTAACGCCCAGTAAACTCTAGTATGTCTATAGTGCTCCTAGTGCCCTACGGAGTTTGGAGTCAAAACGTTTGAGGTATAATTGGGATTTTTTACTCTTTAAAAACATGTGTAGAAGGTAGGATGAGGTTAAAATATAGAAATGAATTAAGGCTATTTGGATGGTAAATGAACTATGAGAAGTAGAGGGTGAATAGTGTCCACCTGAGGATAGTGAGCATATAAAGTTCTATGTAAAAGTTTTATATGGAATTTTTAATTTTTATATAGTGGATTATATTGTTCTTTCTTGTTCACACGTAGTAGAAAAAATTAAAATTTGAGAAAAACCAGTAATGTTAAAGGATCTAGATAACTTAAAATTCATCCCAAATAATAAATCTAATAGTGTTTTGTGATTTACCATAAAGGACGATTGTAGATTACTTTTGTGAGCTATTCTCATTGAGTTGTTGCAAACCATAGTGATTCTCTTTTGGGAACACCTTTAGGGTAATCCACATAAGAAGTTCTTAAAATAAAGAAATTTGAAATTCTAAGTGCTAATAGGAATTTCAAAAGGATGAACGGAGAAGAAGAAATTATGTGTGTTATAATTATTCTATGTGCAAATTTCTACAATAGAATGTATTCATATTGTGGCTACTATTATAAGGATTGTTTATACTTTAAACTAACCCTTATTAGGTTAGACTTTGATACTCAAAATTTGTCATAAGTCATACTAGAATGGACCTACTAATTGGGCTCTATTTAGTCCTATGTGTATAAGCCCTTAAATGGGCTTATGTTTATTTTGCTTTAGCCTTACTTTTATTAATCCTATGTAACACTCTTAAACCCCATTTTTTTATTTATAATTACTTTGATTTAAGGCCTTTTATACTCTTTAAAAGACAATAAAAAATTATATGCAAGAATATTTAAAATTTGGACTCAATATGGCCTAAGTCCAAAACCCTAATTTTTGCACTACATATTTGCAAGTGGGCCCAAAGCATATTTGCTTATTTCTTCTTCTTAATTCATCTTCCAATGATATCTCATATTATTATAATATTCAAGCACATTTAATCTTCCTCAAACTCCTTTTATGTGTGTGATCCCATGGGTTTCCAAAACAGCTTGGCAGTATACAATGAAGTAGAGCCTAGTCAAACTAGGACTCTATAGATTCAATATTATTAAGTCAATATCAATTCACCAATTGATCTATCACCTAGGTAGAAGTTTTATATGCCTAGATTTTAGGTCTATGATGATAACTAAAGATAGGCTCAAGCAACAAGGCAAGGAACCCACAACATTGGTCCGTATAAACTAACGTGGTGTAAGTCCATCTAGACTTGATGCCACAAGGTCTGCACTGATTAACCAAGACCTAGTCTTGAATAGTAGGTCTATGGCCCATAGTCTTCTCAAATATGACAAAGCCTATGTCTCTAAGGACAACAATAGACTTAACCTAAAACTAGCCTTAAGGACCATGAACCACTAAAGTGGACCTAAACTTACATCTATATTAACTTAGATAGCCTTAGTCCACATGGATCTAACAAGAAAAAGCATGATCTTCCTATTTAAACTCTAATTCCTAATCCTATTAGGACTCTATCTCTTCTAGATAGGTTAGCTATCCACTAACTTGTAAATACCCCATCTCAAGGGGGGAAAAGGAGGAAAATTAGAGATTCTAAACCCACTATTTAGATAGTCTAGGTATTGACTCCAAAGCCAAAAGTGATCTACTAGCCCTTAGCCCACACTAAAAATCTTTCTTTTTAAAACCTTACAATTTGCTTTGTTGCTTAAAGCTAACAACAAGGTAAAAACTAAGGCCTTCATTTATATTATTCATCTCTGTGGATTGTTTCTATAAATTGATGATCTCCCAAGATTAATTGATACATGAGGTGATTCTATATAATCCCTATATCAATTATAGAAGTAGGATATTATTTTGAACTATTTTGATCATATATAATTACCTATTAAAATGATATAATCACTTTGTAATCAACACTTTAATAGTATGGATTTATCTTAGTACATGATAAGGTCAATATTGACTTAATATTTAAATATATGCATAATTTGACATCAATGTGGACTGTTGTTTGATAACATTCTTTTGTTCACTTTGTATATTATGTCTTAACATATTCTATTTACCATGTTGACATGCCTGTATACTATTATCATGTTGTATAACTATTTTGTTCCTTAATTTGCATATTATTGATATTTTGGAATTAATGTGTGGTCTACACAAACTCCCTTTCTCATGGAATGTAGCCTGCATATATGTATGTGTTCTATGCATATATATTCTATATTATAGTCTGCTCGGACTCCATGTCACAAAGACCATAGTCCATGTGGATGTTTGTTTTGAAGAATATGTGTTTCAACTATAGTCCACATAGACTCCCTTCATGAAGAGTGTAGTCCACATAGATATATGTTATATGCATATGTGTTCAGCCATATAGTATGTATGGACTCCCTTTCATAAGGAATGTAGTTCACTCAGGCATATATTTTGAAGTATGGCTTTTATAAATATCAATATTTATCTTTATATTTTCCTCTGCCTGATTAGTCTACCATTTTCTCATTCATATTCATTTTATGGGCATGCATCATGATCATTCATATTTGTATCACACAAGTTGTTACCAATCTATTTGGGTATTATTGTCAAGTCCTCAAAGACCATTATTTGTGTTACTATCCTTTTCCTTAAGTTATGTAAGATTAAGCCTTTATACTAGACATGAGGTTTTAATGGACATATTAGCCATGACATGTTATAGTCTGCACGGATATAGACCTAGGGCCATACTAAGTCTGAATAGACTTGCCGATTCTGAGAGAGGACTAAATAGCTTATTCATTATTTGTTTATTTAGTTTTATACTTTTTATTTTTGTTGATTATTTTGGGTTGTAATAAGTAGTTTAATCAGTCATTTTACATGTCAAAAGCCTAACCTCATGTCAATGATTTTCAATCTAATTAATTAGTGTTTTCATAATAAAATGGTTTTGAGTTTTCCTTAATAAAAGTTACATAAAAATGTATTTTAATAAAGGCTAATCTCTTAGAGATGTGAGTTAGGCAATTTCCATTAAATCCTATGGAATTACAAGTAGTTGTCATGTTGAATAACAAACTAATCAATGGCCTAATTTGAGGATGTTAATTTACACTTATGCTTGTGGTACATTATGAATATTACAAATTACTCTACAAATAAAAAGGTAACTTGAATACTTTAAATAAAATGCTTGCTTGCATGATGTGAGATTGATAAATGTAAGAATATAAAGGAAGGTATATTATTAGGGCATATATAAGATTTGATTCTGAACTCTTTTTGGCCAAAAGATTAATGGTCCTAGTGTAGACCTAGGTAGTGATTCCAAACACTAACCGCATCATCCCTGGTAAAACAACATAACTCTACGGTGGTGATTCTACTGGAAACTGACAATTGAATTTGAAAGTGTCTAAATAATATGCCTTCTAATATTCAAATTTTTACCAATCCCATGCATTTCATTTTGTATAAACTATGTCCTTTTTTACCTTAGATGGTGTTGTGAACCATCAACCCATTTTTCATTCAAGAATGGGAGATTATTAGCATACCCATAACTCCTAAGTCTTATGCCTTTGAGTATATGAAATGGTGAATAATCCAATTGCTATTATCCTTGATTAGAAAGACCCGTTAGGAGGGACCCTTACTTATAGGAACCATTAAACCTTTACAGACTAGATGTAACACATCCCAATCCAAATCCTTCCCTAAACTGAATAAGGGATGTCACTTTTTAGAAGGTTAACTATTGTCATATTACCCCAGCTTGACCATGTTTAACCTCATAGAAAATCTTATTTAAAAAGGCTAATTATTTTTTAAAATAAAATTTTATGAAATTTCGATAGCATAATGGCTTTCATGGGGAAAACCCTAAAAAAAACATTGAACCTATATAAACACTTACATTGAACCTATATAAACACTTCTAAAATTATCCTCAAATATTTACACAATGATTGGGTCCATTTGACCCTCTATTCATTCTTATGTAATTTATTATCACATTAATATCTTAATCAATACAATACATATATCAATCAAAGTAATAATTTACTATAATTGAATAAACATACATGTTTATGTAGCCTAAAATCTAATTGACCATATAATTTAGTTCAACATTTCATTACATCATACCATATATCTTACGTCTAAGATCTAAACCCCTCTTATTCATGAGTGCCATTAATCTACATCATACACATAGCTATACCAATGGTGCATTCTCTTTGAGAAGTCTCTTATTACATTGTTACATAAGGCAGTACCACTATTTGTCTTCTAACACCTATATATTAGAGGACTGACATGCTAAGTATATGCTCAGTGGTGAATTTAACATAATATACATTGTATAAAGCACACACACATCACACAAGCATGTAAAATCATTTGTTTATTTGGGTATGCCAGTATTATATTACTAATCTTATATAATTATGCATCTTATTAAGTTATGTTCACACACCACTACCCTATTTTCATTCATTTAAAGACGAAAAGATGATTAAATCATGTTATACCCTCTCTCTAGAGCCCTTACATCCCATATACCCTTATTTAATTGTCAAAAGCATTTATTCATTTCTATAGATTTTCTTCCTCATATTAACATGTTATTGCCTTTAGGTTTGATGCATGTCACATTTTATTATGTTTATATATAATTGTCATTATACCTTTAATTCATTCTATTAAAGGATTCCTTGTACTTATAGATCTAGCATTTTAATCATCAATTTATTCATGTTTTACTTTATTGATCTATCATGTCTTCTCGTTTAGTGGATCCATCTTATAGAGTGGCCCATATTTTTGGCCTTGACATTTGTACACACCATCCATTTGATAATAGGGATCAGCTTTGTAAAACCTCCTAATACCAAATGGTAAGGATTAGTCTAATTGGACCTCCTAAAAATTGAGATTGTAGGGATTAGCCCTGGTGGACCTCCTAATACCCTAAATGTCATCATCCGTGGATAATAGGGATCAGCCTTGGTGGACCTTCTAATATCCACACCAATAAGGGTAATAGTAATCAGCCTATATGGACCTCCCAATACCCAAGGCAAAGTGGGTAGTAGGGACCAATCCATGTGGGCCTCTTAATATTCTAGTGGTAGGGGTTAGTTCGGGTAAACCTCCTAACTACCTTAGATAGAAGAGATTAGTATATATAAACCTTTTAATACCTATAGTTTGTAGACTAAATCAAAGTTTGATTGCTATAGCCACCATACAATAGGCTAAGATCTTTATAGATTAAGTCCCTAGTAGTTGCTAACTCTCTTAGTTGATTGATCAACTTATCTAATAAGTGGTCTAACTAATAAGGGGCAATTCCATTAACTTTATCAACCATTTATTTCATGCCATTAGGTTTATATTCAACTTACTCAATTTCTCATCATTACTAATTGGGTTTAGCATGCATATGTTTATACTCATAACCTAATACTTTCAAACTTGAAGGATTAACATTAACTATTCATTTTTCTAATCTCACATACTCTTATTTATGGGTCGTTCATGCTATCATCATACCATTATACATCACTTGAATTTCTGTTTAAGTTGTGGTCATTACATTTCCATATCTTACTTTGTTATTGCAATATCATATCTTACACACAAATTGCTCATTCTATTATTAATTTTTCTATCATTATACTTGTGACACTCTATACCTAATCTGAACACTAGTCAGTCATCGAGCCCGACTATGGTATGCATATATATCGATATATCTAAACTCAAACTTATACTATTACTTGTTATAAATCATTCTTATTAAAATATATTATGTCTAGAAATATGGATTTTCAAAAACTTTTCAACAGTGCTCCATATTCAAAACTAGGAATCTTTATGCAAAAATTTTGGTAGCATAACAGTTGTACTAATCTTTATGCAAAAATTTTGGTAGCATAATAGTTTTACTAGGCACTATCCCAAATTTTGAATAGTAGCCTACACATAAAATACACTTCTATAACTCATTCCTACACTTCCACTAACACAATGTGATCTTTTGATCACTCTATAACACACAAACACAAAACAAGGTATCTTAAACTCAAAAAGAGATATCCTACAGCACAACATGCAACTTCAAAGTTAAAAATGGTTTACAAACTTTAAATATCTAGAAAGAACGTTAAGTTACAATATTAGGCCTATTCCTTAACAACTTACATTTGAGTGCATCCTACATATTGCAACTATTATATATACATAATCTTTACTAAAAGAAATCTTTCCATTGATAAGTCTTGATGTCCTAATGCTTTAAGCATCAAAATATAGTCTTTTTACCTATGAATCATAAAAAAATGATGTATTAAGATAGTGCTTAGTGGTGTAATTGAAATAACTTGTGCTAATTTAGCCATTTAATAATCTATAAGCATATGCTATTCATTTTAATGCATAACTATTTTACATATTGCATTGTATACGTGCATATGGGGATATACTAAAATATGATCAATTTGACATACATTATGTATCATGATACACATATCACGCATATATAGCAAACTAGCATATAAAACTGCCAATTTATCACATTGAGCCATTTCTACATCATACGTACACTTATTAGTCATATTAAATTCATGACATGCTTTATGTGTTGACATTATTATTATCTTACTGTCTAAACTTGTGCACATGAGGATAACCCCAACCTATGCATAATAGGATCATAACATGCGCAGTAGCCTATATTTTAGACCTTTCAGCTACTGTACTAACTAAAATTGTGCAATGGTTTCCCCCACAGGACATTGTAACTGCACCTGTGTGTTCCTATGTAGTGGTTTCCCCTATGAGA
>CANXYI011181313.1:0-12032 GCA_948208565.1 Hura crepitans
CGATGGCCAAGTCAAGAATTGCCTGTAGGGAAATTAAACCCATGCCTAGAATTACCTTCTAAGCCACTGAAGGAGAAATACCTAAAGCTAGTATGATGTCCATAGGGTAATGATCCTCAAAAGATGGAATAGCTAGGAGAACATCTAAAGCAGTGTCAAAATTTAAAATAGTAGCAAATTCCTCTAGAGTAGAGGAGATCTCTTTGTAATTAAAGACAAATGCATGGAAGATGGGGTGCCAATAATAAGTGGAAACATTCAAGAAATTATGGTGAATCTTTACCTTTCTTAAGAATTTGAGATCATAAAAGGGGGTAAGGATGTTTGAAGTTTAAGAAGCCTTTGATTCTAAAATCTTAGATAACTACTAGCCAAATGGGAGAGACATGGTGAGCATTGGCATGAGTAATGAAGAAAGGAAGCATTTATAGGCCCTAAACCATGACATTCCTATTCCTACCAAGAAAAGAAATCCAAAGTGTGCAATAATATCTGCACCAACTTGAAAACATCTGAACTCGATATCATGGTCCACATGGACCACAAAAATCAGTCCGTGGCAATATCTATGAATAGTCAAGAATCTAACAGGGTCATTGTCTATACGAACCATAATAAGTCATGTCTGCATGGACCATATCTTGGTAACAATAAGCATTATCAAGCATTACAAGTGCCTAGTCCTCAAAGTAATTTTTGCCAAAGATGATGCTTATCTAGGGTCACTAACCTTCCGATGGGATAGCAGTTGAAATAATGCAGGATCATTGGGTAAATTCTCATTCAAAGAGACCATGGCATTTTCTTTGGTAAATCTATGAACTAAAAAGAAGCCAATGAAAGAGGATATAATGGTTGGTCAAACAGCGAGGCACTGATAAACTGCAACTCTTAAGTTACATGGATGATCTGGATTTTGGCATAACTTCTACTCGATCACCAGTCACACCATGAAGGCATGATGTCTCTAAGTTACTTATGGAGTCTAAGCCATTGCCTATCATAGGCACATAGTTTTCTCTTCATGTTGGAAGTATGGCTATAGTTCAACCTCACCAAGTTAAAATCCTCAGTTAGAAAAATATAGTCTAACATCGGCATACTCACCTTGTAGCCTAAGGCTATCACCATCAAGTCCTTATAGCCCTACTTTATCAGGCTACAGTCCTTTTCTATCAGGCTATAGTCCCACTTCTCTAGGATATAGTCCTGCTCTATCGCCACTATCTTACTTCTTCTAGATATAGTCCTACTTTATCGGGTTACAATCCTACTGGGATATGGTCCTACTTCACCCCGTTATGGCTTGTCATTGTCTGACTATGGCCTAACATAACCAACCTATAGCCTAAATTCCCTAGATGAAGGCGATATATGTTATTCATGGCAATGTTTTTTTATGTTATCAATTATTGTCATTTATATGTAAAAACTCAAGATTGTAGTCAAAATGAAAAGAATGTATATACTACATTAAATGTTGCAAATGTTTGTATGTACAAAAGGTAGGGCCTATTAAAAAAAGAAATATGGAAAAAAGGTAGGGTTGCCATCTACATTTTTCATCCTCATTCTCTATGTCTTCATTATCAGAGGAAAGCACCAATTTCTTAGAATTCTTCAAGCCTTTCAACTTCCTTTGAGTCTCACTAAAAGCAGCAACCCTCATTGATAATTCACTTTACAAAAGAATGAAGGATAAATTCATTTTTAAACACATCATGCATACATATGCATTGGCATTATAAGAAGATACTTGTAGTGAGAACTCGAGTCTCATCAACCATGGCTCATTTAAAAGCCTTAACAACACGAGCAATCCTTTCTATGGGAGCTCTCATCACTTACCAAAATTGAGACAAAATAATGTCATCCACAATAAAGCTCAGAAGGTGACTAGAGAAAGTCAAGATGAACCTAAAGTTGTGTTCTTTGGGTTAAAAGGCACCGACCAACAATCCTCAATGCAAAGGTGAGCAAAAGATAGTTAACCATCCAAGTTGTACTGCATGTAACTCAATTCAGGCACATCAGTTAGGGTGCCCATGACCTTATTAGGCAATGAGGGTTGACTAGTAGCTGGGTTGAGAACCTCACTCTTGACGGTACGTGTAGGAGGAGGCAAGAACTGAGCACTCTGAGAGCTAAAAATCATCCTTACCCTTTTTTAAGAAGCTAAAGGTCCAGCTTCAGAAGTAGTGGCAGTAGGCTGTAACACAAACACAAAGTCAGAAGTTAATTTTAAAAGAGATAATGATTAGGGCAAATAACAATATACCTAAGGTCCAAAAGTATAAGGCACACGAGGTAATAGATGTGCAGTAGCTTAAGGGGAATAATCATTGCCCTCAACATCAACTAAATTATTCTTTAGCACACTCGCAATCATGACTAAGATGAAGTCGAGATCATCAATATACCTCCAGAACAACATAGTGTCAGGAGGGTTTCAAGGAATGTAGCACGCATTCGGACCCATGTTCTAGTTCAATACTTTGTTTCCCCAAAACTAGGAGTATGCCTCTAGGGTAGTCAGCAGAAGCCTTCAGAAGGACAACTTTCATACAAAGTGAAGGAAATCAACCATCTCTTTGATGGGAAATACCTACCAAACCAAGTCAACCTAAAAAAAAGGAAATCAAATAAACATGATGTGTCTAATTCATAAATTAAAATTAACTATTATGTTTACATCCTTGTAGGAACACTCATATCTACCTAAGTCCTTGAGCTCAAATATTGATGATGATGCACTAGTGAAAAAGCATTCCAGGGTCCTAAAGTAGTTCAGACCCACCTGTTTATCACTGGATACCAGCGAGGAATGTCTAGCTCACACGAGTAAGGCAACAAGTGAAGTTCATATGCACAAACTTGTGCAAAATGATGTCAAGATTTAAAAAATGACTGAGCAACCAAGAAAAATGGGTAAAAGCGATAAAAACTTACCAAAACACTAGAAACAAGGCCCTGAACAAATTAATAGCTCTTCTTTGTATGAATCACCATGTCTAGGCTCCTGTACATCTAACCCAATGAAGCATAACACTAGTTCTAGGAACTGATGTTGTCTATCTGCTCTAACGAGGGAAAGAAGCTCTAGCTTACATTGCCATTGGCATTTGCAAACAACATGGTACCTAATAGATACAAAATAAAGCATCGAGCATACTGGTCCACCTTAAGTTGAGTAGTGGGTGCATCTTTAGCCCACTGCTTGTAAAAGTCTATGTATTGGACATTAACTGAGTGATCCTGAGGCATAAAGCCTAGCAAGCTCCTCACTTCTTGGAGGTAGAAAGTAGGAAATCGGTAGCTCGCATTAAAGGCAATAGCATGACCTATTCATGGCACCCTAGTGATGAATGCCCAACCAAAAGGCATGATAGTTAGCTCCCCAAATGGCATGTGAAAGGTGTGATTTATGTCCATCCACCTATCATGTAGAGCTCTAAGAGCCTAAAGATCTTGACGAACATTACCTCCCACCAAATGGTTAATAGAAGTCTGGAAACCCGTAGCACACACTCGATCTCTCACCTATATGGGCAATGAGGCATACCATTGCTGTGGCCCTAATAAAGTACTCCCATATTTAAGGCGCATCTATAAAAAGAGGTAGAATAGGGGCAAGTAAGATCTGACTTAGGTCCGCATGGATTAAGAATCACACACATCAGAGTTTGGACAAACCTACACAAATAAGTCTACTACTTTGTCTGCACGAACCAATGCTAAGTAGAAATTCAAAAAAGGGGTTTGTACAGACTAAGATAACCCCAATTCGTGGGATGACACACAGGTAGCAAACTCAACAATCACTAATAAAGTACAAAACAACATAAAACATAGAAACAAACATCATAAGTTCATGTGGCCTTCACACATAGGCATCATAGAGTCTATACAAACTTTAAACGGTGCCATAACTAGTTTACACTAACTACCTAGTCTACCATATACATAATAACTCATCATCCTATTCTAAAAGTTCTGGAAAAATTGGTCTCAATATAGGTCTGCACGAACCAAGTCAGCTCTAAGCAAACTAAGTCTGCATAGATGTATTGCTCTAGAGAGCAGATGTAAAAAGGAAGATGACCGAAAAAAGACCACAAAAAAACCCAAATCAAAGACAAAAAGAGAAAGAAATTAACTTAGGGATACATCTTAGAGCACACATAACCTGTTAGATTGACCAAAATTGATATCAGTGTATCAAACAGGATTCTATTCATCAAAGCCACATTCATAAATTGTTTAACCTACAAGAAAGGCATAAAACCTTCTAAAATAGGCATGGTAATGTCCTCTGCCCGGAGAAGAAATGAGGGAGGAGATGGTTTAGTTGCTAGCAATAGAAATAGTATCATCGGAGTCTCACCGATGACCACATGTGCATTAAGAATCGAAGACAAAGCACTAAAATGCTGAGGGTAGACATAAGATGCTAAAGGAGAAAAAGGAGAAAGAGAAAAATTGAAATGGGTAAACTAAAACAAGAAAAAAAGCTTGATAGTTTTTCTTCTACCGCGATAAGTCCACACGGACTTATGCCTTTACCTTTTCAGCACTAGACTGATGTTCACATGGATCATTTGCACGAACCATGATTTCATCCACATGGACTAATTTGACACTTTTTCCATTATCCACCCTATAGATGTCCATATCAACTTATATAGGCTTGTGCATCTTTAGTTTGCATGATTTTTATTTGTCCAGGGTGTCTGAAAAATGACCTCAAAAGATCATGAAAATCATTAAATCTATGTTAGAATGAGAATATAGTTTAAAATTTGATGAAATCGCACTTGAATGAGAGAATACAAAAGAATAAATTTTATGAGAAACTGTATAGGTTATTTTCGGTCAATGGATCTAAAATGATTTCCTTTCCATTTATTTTGTTAAAACTCATCACCATCCATTACTAATGGATCAATGCAGCCCTTCTATTTAGCTTTTAGGCCAATAAAATGGATAAAATTTTATTTAAATCAAAATAAAACATATTAATCCATTTTTATTTACTTTTTGAGTCAATAATTTAGATCTAACATCAATTTTAGTTAAATACCACATGTTTTTATCTTTGTAAACATTTTCTAACCCTTGAAAAATGCTTTCAAACTCAAAAAATGTGTTATTTTAGCTATAGAGACAAAATAGGTCAATCTATTTATTTCCATTTTAAACTAATAGATTTAACCTTTATTTCCAAATCTTCCTGGAAATATTTGATTGCTTCCAACATAAAATCTCCATGAGATGTTATTTTTTTAAAAAAAGGTCGCTAAATCATGACTTGATGAAATAAAATCCTTACGAAAGATTAGTTTCTGGCAAATCTTGTCTTAAAGATCATGCAAATCTTTAATTAGGAATTCAAACTCAATGTTATCTATCTACAATGCCATTATAAATTATCTAAATGGTGGCAATAACCCCATTCCATTGAGAAAAGAAGCAACCCATAACTTCTTCCTTCTATTGGAGGTTTTCGAAATCCTCCTTAATATCCCTTTCTTTATGGTAATCTTTGTGGTAACCCTAAAGTTTTCTCTTGAAGAAAAACCTTGAAAAAGTGTGGTTTATTTGCCTAAAATGCCAAAATTCCCTTTCTTTTAAGGGAATATGTCAGCAGCAATTGCTCAATATCTTCATTTGTCCAATGAATTTAATTACACACTAATTCGCTATACCTTCTTCAAAGTTAATTCAACATTGTCTTCTCTCATTGAATTCAGCTTCTTGTTAATTCAATAAATTGTAAAAATCAAACTTTCATAATTATTTTTCATTTTTATAAGGTATATACTTATCTTCCTCTTGGGATTTAATTACACATTAATTACCTATCCTTTCCTTAGGATTTAATTTCTTGAATTTAGCTTCATTCCAATTTAACCATCACCTTAACTTTATCATGGGATTTTATCCACTATTCATGGAACACTAAGTATATTACCTCCTTGCTAAATCAAATATATACCAATTTATGGATTCGACTTAATGTCCTAATCCAAAATCAATCAAATTCGACTCAATGTCCTAATCTAAAATTAATTGAATTTGACTCAATGTCCTAATCCAAAGTCAATCAGATTTGACTAAAAGTCCTAATATGAAGTTAAATGGATTTAATGCCTAATCCACATACACTATTGGGTTTAGCCTAATAAGCTAATCCATAAATATTATCATGTTTATCCTAACAAGCCAATCCATAAGCACTATCAGGTTTAGCTTAACAAGCCAATTCATAAACACTATTGAGTTCAACCTAACAAGCCAACCGAGTTTAGCATAATAAGTTAATCCACAAGCACTATTGGGTGTAGCCTAAGAAGCCAATCCATAAACGCTATCAGGTCTAGCTTAACAAGCTAAGCACTATTGGGTTCAGCTTAACAAACAAATCCACTTCTAAATTTCAACTATGAGAGGTAAGCATTCACATTCAATTTAGTCTCACAATGAGGTAAGTATCTCAAACTTAAGTACTTTGTTATGTACTATTTAATTTATGCATTTTCATAGCACACACCAAAGTGGCAGCAACTATAAATGCTTTACCCCTTTTAGCCTATAATGATAACCAGAGAAAGGCTATTAAGCAACAATGTAATTTCCTTAGAGGAGTTGTCTACACGGACTAGCATGTCACTAGTCCGCATGGACACCACACCCCTAAGTATGTACTAGCCTAACTAGACACTGTCAAGCCCAAGGCCTATGGTCTGCCCAAACAAATCTAAGTTCATGTCCACATAGACTAACTTAAACCTAGCCTAAAGCCTATAGATTGGTAGGAAAGCGTGCAACTTAGGTTCGTATAGACTAAGCAGTCCAAGTCTACATGGACTAAGTAGTCCAAATCTACATAGACTTACCAATGTAAAAGCTTTTATAAGCACAAACTTCCTATTCAAACTCTATCTTCTAATCCTAAAAGGACTCCAATTTCCTTCTGGATGGGATACCCATCACCCTAAGCCAATAAATACCCTTCTAAGGAATGATTTAAGGTTTTTTTGGGGTATTCATTGAGGAGATAATTTTAGAATAGCCAAACACTACCCTTCGTGAGTTTAGGAGAGAATTCCCATCATGATTCGCTTTAGTAGTCCTATTAGCCCATATTTAAAATTATGTATCCTTCCCAAATCCTACATTTTGTGTTATTGCTTGAAAGCTCATTCACAAGGTAAGATTTGAGGCTTTCTAGTGTATATATGACATATATCTATACTGATTATGTAGACCCTTGATCTCCTATGATTGACTAAAAAGCAAAGGATCATTGATGATACCTATATTGGTCATAAAAGTAGGTTATTGTCATATTGTATCATATATAACTGACCGTTGGCATGTCACAATTATTTTGTTGTCTTAACTCTAAATGCACGGACCTATTATTGAGCATGTTTACATCTACATGGAATAAGTACATTGGTTTGTATGTAATTTTGAGTCTGTACGGACCTTAAGCCAATACTGTTCTAATCATTTCTTATGAATCATGTTTGATATCTACTGTATTTATACATGCAACCATTGTTATGTCATATGCCTAATATATGAGCACCATCAATATCATAGAATTGATATAGAGTTACACAAACTCCCTCTCGTGAGGAGCATAGTTCGCACAGATGATTAGGTTTTATGCATACCTACCTTTGCTCACTGTCTATATAGACTCTCTCTCATGTGGATGGTAGTCCGTGTGGACATATGTTTGTAACCTTGAGTCTTCACATGTGTTTATTTGTGTATCCTTATGGTTGGTAAATCTATGTTATTTGCATTGACAAATCTCTCAAAATATGTGCCATGACTCATTTATGTTTGCAAGTTAATCCTTTCTTGAGGTCCTCATGGTCCTTTATCCGTTATTTCTAATATATTCTTTGAGTTATCTATAAGTGACCATTTTATCCAAGTATGAAGCCTGGATAGACTTAATCATTCCTATGAGTATCAGTCTGCACGGACATATGTTGGAGCATTATTAAGTCTGCACGGACTTCACAACATAAAAAAAAGGGTCAATTTTATATTTTGCATTATCTTGTTTATGCTTTATACCCTTTAATTTTATTAATTATTTTGGGATGTAATAGATAGTTTAACGACTTAGTTTACATGACCTGAAAGCTTGACTCACATCAATAATTTTTTTTACTTAATTAATTGGCATTTTTTAATAAAATAGATTTGAGTTTCCTTTAATCAAAAGTCATAATAAAAAATGTATTTTAATAAAGGTCAATCTCCTAGAGATGGGAGTTAGGCAATTACCGTTAGTTCCTATGGAATTACGGGTAGTTGTCAGCTCACACCATAATTAATCAATAACTTGATTTCTAGATGTACAATATACTATGTCTATTGCATGTTTTAAATATCATGATTTACTTTCTTTACATGAAAAGGTGACATGAATGTTTCAATTACAATGCATGCTTGCTTGATACAGATTGATAAACATTATAATATAAAAGGAAAGCATATTATTGGGGTATAAATAAGATCTAATTCTAAACCTTTCTTGCATAGAAGATTAGAGGTCCTAGTGTAAAGGCCAGGTGGTGACTCCAAACACTAAACTACTCTCATCCCTAGTTCATTTTCTCTACAATATAAATATGGTTAAAGCTTGGTCAAAAGAAAGAAGTAACCTCTTTTTTCTTATGACAAGTAGCCGATGTAAGGAGAGGGGGAAATAAAGCCATTTTTGGCTCCTTAATCCCAATTTAAGCTATTTTCCTCCATTTGAGCCTTGAGACTGAACCTCCATGACCCTAAAAAGCTATTTCTACCTCGATTTACATGAAAAATTAAAGGTTATAATCTACCTAATTTTGATTATATTTGAATTTTTCCATATTATACCCTAAATGCAATAAATGCAAATATGTGATATAATGCCTAATAAATACTTAGGATAACTATTTATTAATGTTAATAAGATGCATTAATATATGTAATAAATGATGATTGGATTATGTAATAGAAATAATGGAAGGCGAATTATGAGCATGTATGTTTGTGTATGTAAAAATGTGTATGGCATGTTAAATGATGATATGTGCTTATGCATAATGTAAAATGGGTATATATATATAAAATTATGATGATTTATATGTGTGTGTGTGTGTGTGTTCATGCAAGGTGTTTAGGAGAGCTTTATGGCTGAAATGGCAAGCAAGGGTGTATGATTGAATAATGGCATGAATATGTAAGTATGCATATTTTTCATGTATAATGTGTATGAGAATCTATTTTAATTGATAATAGACAATAGGGACATCAAGGTTGATAATTGAATAAGATAATATGAATGGTAAAAAGATTAAGTAAATTTGTGTTTGTTGTGTGAGCATGCCAAATGGCTATTGGCATGGTGCCTTTGAGATACTTTAAGTGTATGACATAACATGAAAAATATGAAATGAGTGACAATGCATTCTTTGATCTTCAATATGCTCATGATAATGTAAATATGACATGAAATGAGTGTTATGTGTTTTATTGCTCTCCTAATATGCTTGTAACATGTTTATGGCATAAAGGGCATGAATGTGGTAAGAATAGCTTAATAGAATGATTAAGTTATATAATATATGCATATTGTAAGTTAAGAATTTTTAAGTATGTTGATGGTGTATCTACGAATATTGAGATGTCAGTGCATAAGCTTATAAGTGATGTATTTTCCATGATGATTATGAAGAGATATTATTGTGTAATGCATTTAATACAAAAAATTATGATATAAAGTGTGTATGTACATAGGCATGTAATGACCACATAATTCATATTATAATAAGCCATTGCATTACATAATGATGTATTAAGCACAAAATTAATGCTTTCCTCAGTTTAGTCATTTGTTGGCTAAACCAATGTAATTGAAAGCAATATTAACCCAAAAATGAAGTAGAATTAAAAATAATTGGTTAATAGCCTATGCAAGTAACAACCTTATTGGATAGGTTAACCAATCAGTTAGGAGTTATAGTAGCTGCTAGGGTAGTTCGATGCTTTTGGGTTGTGATGTATGAACCTTTGAGTTATTTTGATTTTTTTAACTTACGGGTCTGATGTGTTGATCTTTGGATCTTATTTTTGACCTTCGGGTCTAATGTGTAAGTATAATTTGACTTTATGTCTTGACCTATGGGTATATGATTATTTCTAACCTTTAGGTTTGATAAGTGTAGGGCTAATGTGGTTTTGAGGACCTAAGTAGTCCATTTATACTCCACTATCTATAGTGTCATTGTTAATTGAGTTTGGGGTTACTAATTGAATTAATTAAACATTAAACCTATTTGCATAATTCATGATATGTTTAAAAGAATTATTATTGATTATGTTAAATGCTTAACTTATTTGTCAAGTTAGTACACGTATGCCTGTTATGCAGTTTGTTGCATGTTTTATAATGTAATTCATATTTATTATCTATATGTTAATGTATGAAATAGTTATGGCATATGTACTCAAATTATTTTGATTACACCACTAAATTGTTGCTTAGTGCATCATTTGTTTTGCGATGTGTAGGTATGGTGACAATTTGAAAGAAAGCCTTAGATTGTCAAGTTATCAAGAGAGGAAAAATTCTTTTGGTATATTTTGTACTTGTAATTATGGACTTTATGATGTATAAAATAGAAAGCACTTATATGATGTATTTTGGTTAAGATGGGCCTAAACAATACAAATTTTGGATTTCTAAATTGTATAACTATTTTAAAGTCTTTATAAGTTTAAAGTGTTGTATGATATCTCTTTTTGAGGTTGAGATACTGTGATTGTGATGTTTGTGATTTAGAGTGATAAGAAGGATCACATATTGGGAGAAAATGTTGAGAAATGTTTTAGAAGTGTATTTTGATTTATAGGTTACTATTCAAAAATTTGGGATAGTGCTCGGTATAGCCATTATGCTTTCGAAATTTTTGGACAAGAATTCTAAAATTGAATTAGTAACTCAATTTTTGAAAGTTTTTGAAAACTCAAATTTTTATGTTTTAAGCACAATTGATAAGATTGTTTTTAATAAAGTTGTATGTGTTGAGATTGGATAACATGCTATGTGCACACTCCTTAGTCATGTATGGTGACTGGCTGATGATCGAACTTGGTAAGGGGTGTCAGAGATCCCAACTTCCCTTTAACTCTATAGTATAACTTTTTAGCATATCCTCAAGCACCTAACAAACACACTTAACATGAATATCACACAAATAACCTAGCATCCATCCAAAATCACTTAAGTACTAAGAATTACCTGAATGACTCTTTTTGATTATTTATCAATTTTAGGATGACATGCTGTACTAAAACTCATTTGAGTGCCAAAGTATTATGAATCTTCCTTCAAAACCTCGAAGTAAACCTTAGATCTTAATCTGATAAGGCACTCCATGCAATCTGAATATCTCATCGATGTATAATTCTATAAGCTTCTCCAAAGAGTAGTCCATCCTAATTGTTATGAAATACGTGGTCTCAGTCAACCGGTTTATCACAACCCAAAATAAATCACATATGCTCCTTGTCATAGGTAAGCTAACAATAAAGTCTATTGTAACCCTATCCTACTTCCACTCAAGAATTATTATAGGATTGAGCAATCTAGAGGGAACCTGATTGTTAGCCTTCATTTGTTGACATGTGAGGCACTTGGTCACAAACTTTGACACATCTGTCTTCATACTTGGTCACTAATAAGACAACTTCAGATCTTAATACATTTTGGTGCTACTAGGATGCATAACATAAGGAGCACTATAAGCTTCCTATAAAATCTGCTTCCTTAACTTTTAGACATTTGGTACACATAATCTATCATGGTAATATAGATAACCATCATTCTTGATTTCATACTCATCAGACTTCCCCTTTTGAATAGAATCATACTCATCAGCTTGTGAACATCATTTTAAAAATCTTTCACTTGTTGTAGCAAACTATGCTTTACTTGCAACTCAACCATCAAAGCATCATCA
>CANXYI011181323.1:0-20065 GCA_948208565.1 Hura crepitans
CAACAGAAAAGTCAGCAAAGAAGCACATGAAAGAACCAACTAAAGATTTGCGACATAAGAAAAAGCCTCGGACTAAACATATTCAAGAAACCACAATAATCACCATAAACTAGAGCATTTATAACCAAAAAATTAAAAAAAAAATGAAAAGAGTAATTAAAAGCTTAAGTACCTCTACGCGTAGAGCAAAACCCAGTACGAGTTTTTCCACTTTAATACAGAATCTCCGGTTTTTAACTCGCGATTTTGCGATAGTAGAAAGCCAAGAACTCAGAGAATCTAAACTGAATATGAAATAGAGCTTTAATAGAGGGATCATAAACACCTAAATTTCGGTGTCCACGAGTTATTTCTCTGATTAATCAACGGCTAGCAAAGACGAATTGAACTGATGAACGGTGAGGGGAATGACAAGTAGGATAATCTTTGAAAAATATGTGATGACGTGGTCGGGGGCGAAGCAGAAATAATATCTGTGGAATTCTTCCGTGGCGAGTTTAGAGTGGAAAAGCAGATATTTTAAAGGAATTTATGGATGATGTTTATAACACGTGGATGTTTCTTAATGGAACCGAGGTGCTTAGATTGGTTGTGGGGCCCAGCATTTGTGGTGGTGCAGGATTTTCTTACGTTTCATAATTGCAACCTGTTAAATTGTTATAAATTAGGAAATAGTGTTCAAATTAGAAACTAAATAAATTTTACAGGAAAAGCATTTTTTAAAAAAAATAAATTAAATTTGTAAGAATGCATATTTTGGTGTACAATATCCAATTATAATTAATTAAAAAAATAAACAATAATATTTCATTAATGAAATTGTTATTTTATAATCTTGGAGAAAATGAACCATTGTTTGAATGTTGTGGAGAAATAAGCTAGATTGGGTTGTAATAGATTTAGGCTGGGCCACATAGAAGAAGAAGCCTAATTCTTTTGAAGCTAGAAGCAGGCCTTTGGCAACATGGCCCACTGAAAAGCCCATGCAGGTGATCCACTTACTCCCTTGAATATCAACTATTATTCCGTAAAAAAAACTATTATTAAGTTTAAAAATTAATCTCATTTAATTGTAATTTTTAGTTCATTGTAAAGGTGATGTTTCAAAATTTTTACTACCATGGTACAAGAAGAGTACTAATATCCATTAATAATAGTGAAATTTAAATTTAAAATTTTTTTAATATATTAAATTTAATATTTATCGTTGAAATGTTTCGTGAAAACACGAATTTCCATTATTAATAGACTCACTGTTGATTTAGAAATCACGTGCTCGCTTTCATTGTTGATTTATAAATATGTATAGACTCATTGGTGACACTGACAAATGATGATAAACAAAATGACTCATTTAGCCTCTCTAACTGACCAGGTCCACCTCCGACGCAGTTGAAAATACGCATGGAAATTTGAAGAGTCGTCGTAGTCTCCACGCGGCTAGCCCATGGTCCACGATTTTCTAGAATGAAACCAAGTTTCTTAACCCATGGCCTTGCGGCTCCGCCCGGCCAATCCTATCAGAGATTTTTCTTCTCCCAATCTTGCGTCCAAATCAAATTAATTCTTATTTTTTTAAAATCCCACACTCATAAAATTTTGTTCAATCATATTAAACCATTCAATAATTTAGTATTAATTTTGATTACTATAAATTCAAGATTTAAATTGATAAAGCAGATATAATTTGGGGTAAACATTGTGCTATTCCTGAAATTTATTATTTTTCATATATAAAATAAATAAATTTTTATTTTTTCTACGCTTACTTTATCTGTTGAAAACATAAAAGAGTGGTTGGTTTTTCCCGGACATAATGAATGCACTTCAATTGTATATAGATTTGTTTTGAGGGTATTTCTCCACTTAGATATGAAAAACAATTGAATTTGAATTGGTCCAAACTCCAAACAGAGTCTATTTGAGGGATCAACAACGTGGAAACTTACCCTGAAAAGATTAACTAATCATTATTCATCAGTAGTGGGGAGATTATGGTTCGCATGGAATTATCTATCCAGACAGCTGTTCCATTTATAATTGAGTCTTATATATTGCTTTGCTTGTTTCAAAGTTAGATGTTAATGTATATTTTCCATCTGCTAATAGTATCAAAAACTGTTAATCTCTCTCTTTGATATCATTTTCACAATTAATGTTTGCTATGTTTATTTTTTTAATCCATACACTTATTTCCGAATTAAATTGATAATTTATTTTTTAAATTTAGATATTATTTTGCAATGCAAAATCAATTGTAAAAAATAGATTTCTTTTTTTTTATAAATGCCATCCTGTATCTGATACTCATTTGTTAGATTAATCTAAATTCGCATATAATAAACTCACGATAAGAAAAGTAATGTACTCCCTATCAAATATTAAAAATGCTTTACATTTAGAAATTGAATAAAAAAAAATACATTCTTACCATAATTAATTCAGAAGAAATTCATTGAATATAACTAGTAATTTAAATTATGTACCTATACTCTTCATTCACATCAAACTATATTCTTGCCATAATTAATTAAGAAGAAATTCATCCGATAAAGCTAGTAATTTGAATGACGTGACGTGATTAATTTTTGAAATTCCTTCCCTTCAGGCAGGCTCATTGTGCGGAAGATTCAGCAAGTTTGATTCTGTGTTCCCTTCCGTAATGTCTTGATCTTATTTTCTTGTACTTAATATTTGGAGCATGTAAAAGCTAGAATTTAATACATCTTAATTATAAAATTAGCAGTATAATAATCTTTGAGTTTTTTTTTTGGTTAACTAGAGGAATAAATCGATAGTTTGAGGAAAATATAAGGGTTTATAAATATGATTGAAGTAATTTTATAGTAATTTAAATCTTAAAGCAATTATGAATTCATATTTATTAAATTTGGTTTTCTAAACTCATATAAATATTACGTGTTATCATAGCCTTCCATAGTCCAGAATTTTGTTAATGATGAATGGGGTTCTTTTGTTTATTCAGTTTCATTGATAGAGGGAGAATATTGAAATCGGGCCAACTAAATTGCTAAAATAAAATTATTTTAATTTTTTATATATAAAAAATTTAATTTATTTAATTATATTTTCTAAAAATTTCGATTTTTTATTCATTACATTTGAATCAAATTGACCAATTGCGTAGCTATAATTACAAAAATCTAAGATTCAAGAAAAAGAAAACAAAAAGTATAAAGTGAAAAACCAGGGGCTCAAGGAGAGAAAAAAAAAACTAAGTAAATGAAAGTAATGGTGAATTAGCGACGACTAGCGATATTAATTACACTTAAAGTAAAATATTAAATAGAATCTCATACCGAAAATTATGAAAGAATTTAAATCATTTTTAAAATTGTAAAGAAATCACCATTATGAAAGCTTAATCCTCCAAAATTCACATGATATAGAAAGCCATGCAGCTGATTGTTACGCATATGTGTTCACTTAAATATGAACGGTCAACATGCACAACGGCATATATCCATATGCAGTTTCAGACATTCACCTCATCATACGAATAAACCTATACATGTGTTTCTACATGACTGTCATATCATTTAATTTTCTTCTTATTTGAAAGTGCATTATAAATATTACTGTTATAAACTGACTGACATTTACCCTTTCTCATTCAATGAATCAGTACAAAACCTTTAAACTCTACTTCCCAATTATCTCGAAATTGTTTTCCATTGGAGCCACCGGGTTCCATATATAAGTCAAAACTTAATGAAAATTAAAGTAAATAAATAACAGAGATAAAAGAATCTCTTGTGTAGCGTATAATAAGGCAATTTGACGAACGGTGCAGGTTCTGTGGCAACACGATTCCACGTGCACCACAATTTACGCGGTGTATTTTAACAAGTAGAGTGGAATAATGCCTAAACGTCACACTTATGTTATCAGTTATTTTCCCTCCATTTAAAGGTTAACGTTTACTAACTTTTCCCGTAGATGAAAAGTGGATTAATTCATTTCAATTTTCTAATGTTTTTATTTTAATATTTATTTTATAAAATAAAGTTTATAATAAATAACGTATCAATTTACATTAAAATTTTATTTGCTTTGGTGAGTGTTGAATATTTTAAATTATTTCGATATAAAAAAAGGTCAGTGGTTGTCACATCCGAAAAATTGGAGAGATCTATCTTGGACCAATTACGAATGGAAACGCGGAACAGAAGGCAGAGCTACGTTTGAAGATTCACCGTCCCATCTTTCGATCCTCACACTTCCTTCCTATTGTCTTTCGCTAACTTTTTATTTTTCCAATCTTTTTACTAAGCTTTAAATATTTGGTCATGGACCAACCGTTCCGGAGCTCTCAAATTGTGTCTGATTTTTGAAGTTCCATTTTTTTCCCAATAAAATAAAATTAAGTTCAATTCGAAAAGAATAAAAAAAAATTACACGTCATCAGAAGAATTTTAATTATGACGTTATATATATATATATATAGACACGCGCATGGAATAAAATTTTTAGATAATAATAATTCTATAAATTTTATTATATAAAAAAACATTTTCTTAAAATTTTAAAATAAGAATAAGTTTATATTTTTAAATTAATAATATAGATTGTTATTATTTGATAAATTGCCTTTCAGACAAATTTTAATTTCTTTTTTTTTAAATTTATTTATAAAATTTTAAATATTTGTTCATCCATTTACAACTGAATAAGTAATTATAATAATAGCCTTATATCTCTTATATTATATATTAACTACGAATTATTTATAATTATAAGGGTTAATTACATTACTTTTAAGTGGTAATAGAAAATCATATATTTTTTGTAATAATCCTTATTATTATTATTATTGTTCAGTAATTAATTAGAAAAATAATTTTAATTGTAACTAACAAAACATAATTTAATCAAATAATCAAGAAGTCAATTTCTTTTAAAATTAATTTATTAGAATCTAAATATTATTTATGGATGTTTTAAAAAATGTCAATTATAATATACGATTTTTTATGTATGTTATAGGATTTTTATTTTTTTAAAAAAAATCATTATTTTCTTATTTTAAAATATTTTATTCTAATAAAATTATTTTAAAAATTATAATTTTTTTTGTATACATTATATTTTATAAAAATAGTGAATTACAAGCTATACATGTGCATAATTTACTAGTAATATGAAATGCAAGCTTGTTTTTTTTTTTTTAATCATAGAGTTTGGGGTTTTGACGTTGGCATGACGGTCGAGTGCTCCAATTTTTCTCCATCGTTGTTAATAATAATAATAATAATAATAATAGAAGGCAAACTTGCTAGAAGCTAATAAGATTCGAATTTAAATTTTCTATAATATTAATTCCAAGGCCTTAATTAACTTTTTTTTTAAAAAAAAAACTTAATAGTTAAGATTTTCTGTAAATTAATAAATAGCCGTGTTATATATTGCATGGAAACTTACCAAAGAACACGTTTGATTTTAAGAGGTCTAATTCTAAAAGCCGAAAAAAGAAAAAAGAAAAAAGAAGGAAGGAACGAAAAAGGAAGAAACAGTGATTTGTGAAGGAGAAATGGTCAGCAATTACACTTTATTTACTCTTTGAACCCCATTTCCTATGACCAAAGACCGGTCTTAATTGAAGAAAATCAACGGGCCAATTTCCTCAGTCAAAACTCCTCTCTTTCCCATAGTTTCTTCATTCAAATTTCAAAAAGAAGAGTTTCCCTTATAAATTCAATCCCAACCCATCTCCCTCTTCTCCATGCCCTAAACTTTCCCCTCTGATCCCAGCTTATATTCATTTTAAGAACCCAGGAACTTGATTTTATGGTCACTACCTGAAAACTTGCTTATATGTAATATGACCTCCTTTTGCCTTTTTTGTATTTTTCTAAGCCATTATTAACTATAAATTTGGATTTTGTACAATTAAAACGACGCTAGATTGTCAAATACTTTTTTTCCTTCCCTCATAAAAAATGGAGAATATGGGAGATTGGGAGCAAAAGGATCTCGTAAAAGAGCTATCAATGGGGAGGGAGTTAGCAAGGCAGCTTCAACTCCAACTCAACGTGCCATCTTCTTCGAGAGAAACCCGTGACATGCTTGTCCAAAAGATCATAACTACCTACGAGAAGGCACTTTCCATGCTGAATTTCGACAGCTTTATAAGAGAGCCACACTCCGTCAGAGTTGCCACCGGAGTACTATCCGAGTCTCCGCCTTCTCGCAGTGGAAGTCCCCGGAGCGAAGACTCTGATAAGGATCTCAAAGATCAGGAACCTAAAGATGGCTCCAGGAAGAGGTATATATTTATATAAATGGGAAAATGCTTATATTATATATTTTTAGATATCAGTTTATTTAGTTAGTTTCGTTATCACTTATTTCATTATAGTTTGCCTTGGATTTGTCTAAATTGCTGATAATCGACTAGGAAAACCACACCGAGATGGACACAGCAAGTAAGAGTCAATCCGGGGATGGGGCTAGAGGGCCCTCTTGATGATGGTTTCAGCTGGAGAAAGTATGGCCAGAAAGACATTCTTGGTGCAAAATATCCAAGGTAAGTTTCTTTCTATTAATTTTGTTTATTTCTATGTGTGTTTGAAAATAGGTTCCTGTCCTCATCTGTTCGGAGCCTTTTACTTATCCTAGGTTATTGAGTCCTGCGGAGGTTTTTGTTCAGTAAAAATACATTTATATGTCTTTTCCGGTAAAATATTTTTTTAAACTGAATTCATAGTATGATTGAGAATAAAAAATTGATATACACACGCAAAAAAAATAAAAGAAAATATTTTGCTTTACATATTACCTTTTTATTGACTCATTCATGATGAATTCAATTCAAAAACAAAACTCTCTTAATTTTTTTATTTTAATTATAGCTCATTTCCATGCCAATGAAACTATAAAATGCCAAAAAAAAAAAAAAAGAGTGGTAGTAGATTGTATATTATAACGAAAAGATCAATATCCATATCGATGTTACAACTTACAATTATTTGCAGTGTGATAGCGGATTAATGTCTAAACAATATCTAATTTGCCGCCCAATTAGTACACACAATCGCATGCCAATCATTTATTATCTATTTATGGTTTTACACAATTATGTTTGATTACATGTGGTTACGAGGTTGGCTACGTTCTACGTTCTTTAATTAGCTAACTGTGTTCACCTATCCCAACCGTATGATTCAACGTTATCTTAATTTCTATTTTCAGGGGTTACTATCGGTGCACTCATCGAATAGTTCAAGGATGTCTAGCAACAAAGCAAGTCCAAAGATCCGATGATGACCCTACCATTTTCGAAATTACTTACCATGGAAAGCATACTTGCACCCAAGCCTCCCATATGTTTCCCTCTTCTTCACAGCCAGCTGATAATCAGGAACCAAACGCCACCATGGACCCCAAACAACCCCAAGAATCTCAAGATCACCTCATGAACTTGCGTTCGGGTCTTAAAGTCATAACTCAAGACCTAGACTCCCATGAGCAATCATTCCCTCCCTTCGATTTTCCTTCTTCTTCTAACATTGGTATGGAAAAAAGTCTTCCAGTTTTTTCACCTTCTATGATGGATGATAGCTTCATGGGGAATTTTTCATCTTCTGGGACCAACTATTTCTCCTTATCTTCAAGTAGCTACGGAGGGACTCAGAATTTTCAGACCGGTGAATCTGCTATCACTGACTTAATCTCTGCTGCTACTTCATCTACTAACTCTCCTACTATTGGTTTGGATTTCCCATTCAACCATGCAGACTTTGATCCAAACTTCACTTTTGAGAACTCCAGATTCCATCCTTGATTCCACGCACTGGGAATTTCAATCTTTGTATTACGTTTAACTCTTTAATTACATTTGCATTGGCGCTTGTGATAATAGTTTTGCATGTTTAAGGTTCTTCAAGACAGTTATCTCAATTGTAATTTTTTTTTTTTTTTTTATCTTTCTTAAGTTTGGCTATCCTTGGATGAACGAGATATTATCTCGTTTCATCCACGGATAGACTGCACCCTGTCGATTGAAATTTACGGAAGAATAAATCGGTTCGAAATATTTTCAGTCTATTTCTGTTTACATCTCTCTTTATTTCAAGTATTCCTAACTATGATCGGCCAATCTTCTATCCTTCACAATTTGAGAGAAGAAAAAGAGTAGTATACCAACGGGTTTCCAAAAGTTAAGTACAAAGTTTTTTTTATTATTATTGCTAAGGAGTTTTTGGAAAATTGAAGAGGTTTAAAATTAAAACGGATAGTATTATATTATAAATATGGATTATTGGTATTTTATTTCCCCAAAAATACTATTAGATTCAGGTTTAATAAAATGAGCATGGCGGCTCTTTTATTAATACAAGCAAATCTAATAAAATAATCGTAGAATTGATTTATTTCCCCTTCCACATTAATGGGAGATGCATGCACAAATGGCTTGGTGACAATAAAAGTTCTCAAAATATAAATGTAGTGCACAATATATCTTGATGACCATGTGATACTTAACTCGAATGGAGAAAATAAACTTGAATTCCAATTTTAAATGATATAGAAGTTTTTTATGGTCTAAATAGGTTTTCTATGCTTTTTTTTTTTTATAATGTACGGAGATTATTGTCTATTTTTTTATAGGAGTAAAATATCTTAGAAGTTGTAAAAGATGTGTACTAAAATTATTTGGATGTGAAAAAAAGATAAAAATCTACAGAAGTGGAGGTGAGTAAAATAAAAAATAGAACGGATGATTATTTTAATATATTTGGTTCGATTTATTTTATTTTCGGTTTATTTTTTAAAAATTTCGATGTAATCCGTTAGATTTTTTAATAAATTTTAATTTATTCAATTTGATTTAATTCTTATATTATGAAAGTCTAATACACCAAATCAATCAACTCTCAAAACTATTTTGCTTTTTGACGTATTAAATGGAGTCATTTTATATTAAAATAATATTATTTTAATATTTTTACGTAAGAAAATAAAATATATAAAAAATTCGATTCAGTTTATTAAAAATTTTGGTTTATTAAAAAAAATGCTAGATTTTGAAATAAATAAAAAAATAAAATCATATTTTTTAAATAAAGTGATTATATAATAGTATACGAAAATTCCATATATCTTACAATAAGATCGAAGTGGCACAAGTTGTAAATTCGCTCGAAAATAAATTAATCAAACCATTAGGCATTAAAGTTTTTCAATGAGATATGTGCAATCCATCTCTCTAACTAATAGATATTTTTGGTAAAGAGTGATAATGTTATATTATAATTAAAGGAATATAATGCTGATTCGTTATAATGGTCTTTATAAACTAATTTTAAAATTCAGTTAAGCCTGAAGCGTTCAAATCCGTTTTCTCCAACAATATTAACGTGATTGAATTTGAATAATTCGCTCTCGCATTTTTCTTTTCCTTTGACATAAACGTTGGCGTTTTAGTAGGGCAAGGCTACAGCGTCACACCTCTGGACCTCTGGTCAACAACTCCACTGCGCTTCTCCAACACATAATGATAATATCTTCGATAATTTTTCTTTTTTCTTTTTTTTTTTTTTTGACTTTGGATATGAAACTAATTAATGAAATCCATAAATAAAAAAAACGTGACATTTTGAATTTTAATAGTAAGTAAGTAACTCAGATTCATTATCTGATATCAACTATGACGTATTATTTGATTAAAATCAGTGATGTAAGCCAAACTTAGACATCTAAAATATTAATAATTGTAAAGTAATTGGATTTCGATTTAATTTAATATTAAAATCTAATTCAAAAGATAAGAAATATATAAATCATTATAAAAATTATTAATATTATTATATTTAATTAGTATGAGATATTTAACACATGTTCTCATACTTAACATAGTGAAAAGGACAATGTAAATATGCTTACATCTGTAGATGAATCAATTTTACAACTAGTTGCTCTAATATCATATGAAAAATTGATTTTTATCTAATTCGATTATAACAATTAGTTCAAATTGGAAAAAAATGTAAAAATCATTATTAAAAATATAGATAGAAATTAGAATAGAAACATCTAATCTGATAGAATATAAGTTATTTTGCCTCATATTCTATTATAGTAAGTAATCTGATATAATCGGAATTCTAATATGATTAGATGAGTTTGAAGAATTCTATTTAGTTTCAATATGTGTCTGTAAATAATTTGATTGTATTTATCTTACTAGTTTAGATTATTTTCTAATTTAAATTATTTAAATTACATTTGTATTTATTTTCTTATATTCCAAGTATTTTTTTAATATATTTAGTTATAAAGTCAAATTTGGTAGACGATGAAATCTTGCTCTAGATGACCTATAAAGAACAACAAATCTTGTTCTAGGAGTTCCGAAATTAAAGATTCTGATACTTAAGTAAATTGAAAAATCAAGAGAGATGATAGAGTTACATAATATAGAGAAAAAATAAGTTATTAGGAAGGAGTGACCAGTATGAAGGTTTATCCTTTATATAATTTCTACGGCACACTCAATTCATGAGGATAAATTCCTTGCTAATTAACTCAAGTGCAGTAACTATAATCAAAGTTTGTCTCAAAGTCTTAAGAGAAATTTTTAAATGGTTCACGGATATTTCTCATTAGTTGGTCTTGAAAAGTATATTATAGGCTCAATTAAAAAAATGTGATAATGTTATCATTCAAAATTATAGTATAAATATTCATATTGTCAAGATAATAATTATGAAAAAATTTCAATTCACAAATATTTTTCCAATTTATTTATTGATTCAATTGAGTTAATTTGCATAAAGTCAATGTTTGACATTTGAAAAAAAAATGGTATACTTATTACTGAAGATATTTGGGCGGCCTCCTTTTGTTTCGAAGGGCTGTTTTGACAGCTGCGTTTATATGTGACACTTTTTTTTTATTTTGTATTTAATTCATATTAAATCAGTTTATATAAAAAAATTATTGCTTATAAAAATAAAAAACATAAAATTTAAAAAAATATTTAAATCTGATGCATAAAAATAAATTTAATTACAAAATATAATACATATAAAATATAATTATTTTATATATTTAATAATTTATAATTAATGATTTATCATAAATCAAGTTTAGAATAATTTTTTTTTCTAAATTCAAACTATCCATTTAATTTATTGAAATTAAATGGTGCATGACTGGTGGAATTTGAAATGACCCCAGCAATGGAACACATGTTTTATTATAACTTCTTTTTAAAAAAAAAAATTATTAGGGAGGAATTAAATTTAACTCTAACAATAAAAAAAAAAAAAAAGAGAAGAGAGAGATGGAATTTTTGCGCATGTTGGATAACGATCTGACAAAAAAAAATCCTCTGCACAACAGCAGAAAAAGTTGACAAGGATACTCGTTCTGTCCTTAATTTGTCGACCTCCACCGCCTTTGGGTTCGAAATTAAATTGATAAATATTAATTCTAAATAGTTCAAATTTCAACTGATTCGAAAAATTTAATCTTTAATTATAAATTTTATATTTTATTAAATCTAATTGGATGATTACCATTGTAATCTTCAATTGAGATTTCAAATTTTATCTTCTTTATTTTTTATGAAATTTAAAAGTATTATTATAAAATTAAGGCAAATAATGTATTGTAATTATTTTAAAATTTAATAAAATGTGTAATTTTTTTAATTTAAGTATTGAAAATAAGTTCAATATAGTTTATAATTTTTTATTTATAAAACTATTAAATATAAATTAAATTTTATTTTTTAAATAAATGGACATCTTATAATTATAACATATGACTTGATTAAAATTTAATATTTTATCAAGTTTAAATCAATAATTCAAGAATTGAAATGAATGAACCGTAACCGTACCTGCCGACTTCTGACCTTTAGGCACCAAAAAAAAAAAGCCGAAAAAGACACTCATTATTCATTCCCTAATATTTGTCCTACTAAAAGTCGAAAGGAAAATAAAAAAAGAGTGAAAATATTCAAGAAAAAAACCTGAGAAATGCCATTTTATGTGAGATTTTTAAAATACTGCGAAATTGAAAGCTTGCTCATATAAATGCTTCCATTAACAGATCGAATTAATTAAAATTTATTTTTAATAGTTAGGCTTAAATCGAACCCATTTCATCCTTAAAAATGAAAATTAAAGTAAATATATCCTTCAGCCTTGGCTTGATTTATAATTGTATCTATGAGTGTGTACTAAGCAATAATTATTCGTGATTCACGAGGAAAATTATCCATTGCCGGCAACCAATTGAAAAAAGAAATAATTAAATAAAAGAAGAAAAATAAAGAAACGGTCGATTTTGCGGCGGGGTCAGTTTCCACGTTGTTCTTCGTAGAAAGACCATAATACATATTTCTGAAGCCCCTGCGTGTGAGTAAGGCCGAAGGCCGATGCGGCTACGTGCTTGTTTTAACGTGTAATGGTTGACTGAGATGGTTTTATTGGGTCAGAAACTTTTCAGATCCGGTCCTAAACACAGGGCCAAATACAATTATTCATATTTTTTTATTTAAAAATAAATATAAATCATTAAATTTTAATTCTCAATTCAACATCAAATTAAAATATAAACCTAACAAGTCTATTTCATTTAGGTCTACCTGAAAATAAATTCCTAGATAAGCCCAAGATAGAGTACAATTTTTTTTTTTATTACATACCCAACTCAATATCCCATAGTGATCCATTCCCCTAAAAAACAAAAAAAAACCTCACCTCTCCTCCATTCACACATTATCATAAAAATATTATTTCCTCCCCTGATATCAAATTAATGCGGTCCTAACTCTATTAAGGGCATACATTCATGGATTTGTACTCACCTGAAGTTATTGGGGGACCAGTACTTATCCAGTAACTACTGATTAATTATGATATAGATTTTCCATTTTTTTATTTATTTCAAAATTTAATTTACTTTTTAAAATTATAATTAATTTATTAAATATTAATATATTTTTATTCAACGTGTCTAGTAATCAATAAATATAAATTATTATTTTTTAAACAGTTAACATACCATTTATTAATGCAGAGACATTTATAAAAATATATTAATAAAAACTAGCAAAATTTTTTAATATATATAAAAAGAAGTAAAATCATATTTTTAACACAGAATAAGTATACAATTCAAATCTCTATTTGAAAAGGAACTTTATGGTAATTGGGAAATTCAAGGTTTTGGAAGGTTTAAACAAGAAGCATGCTCTTCC
The DNA here is from genome assembly GCA_948208565.1 of Hura crepitans. NCBI lineage: Eukaryota > Viridiplantae > Streptophyta > Magnoliopsida > Malpighiales > Euphorbiaceae > Hura > Hura crepitans. Next base: position 13,235 of record CANXYI011181323.1, read on the forward strand.
AAAGTTATAAACCGATTAGTTGGTATAGGTGGTATGTGGACTAGATAGTTGAAAAGGTAGTGTTCTTTAGTTTTATATTAGGATCTCCATAATTTATGTTTCCTTCCCTCGAATTGCCACTTCTGAACTTTCCAATGACCCATAAAAAATTTTTCAGCAAATTTCAGCCATTTCGGCTCACCTTAGTATCCTGTGAGTGTCCAAAATTGAATTAATAGTTATTTCAATTTATTCGATTCAATTTTATAAAAAAATTCTGATTTGTTCGGTTCGATTTTTAACCGTAAAAATAAATAAATAGAACTGATCAAACTATTAAATTGACATCGTTTTGGATATTTAAAATGAAGTTTTAATTTTTTTATATTTAAAAATATAATTTATTCGATCAATTCGATTCGTTAAAAAGTTGGATTGATTTAATTTGATTATTTTTTAAATAAAATTTAACATATTCTATATTTAAATTGAATCGATGAAATGAATCCTAAAACCATGTACTAGCTGTATTACACTAGCATCTAATTTTGGAATGCGTAGTCCTTTCTTACAATGGTTATTTTATTTTACCTTGAGAAGTACTGACTGAATTGACGTGAGTGTGCGTTTACATCAAGTTATTGTAGTAATCCTTGTATTTCTTATTTTCATTTTATCAAATTAGTGTAGAATAGTTGTCTGTTTGAGTTACGGGTTTTTACAAAATAATAAAAGAATAACTTCAATTTTTTCAAAAATCACTCCGATCCAATGCTTAAACCAGCAACAATAAATCTAGCTTAAAGGTGTTGATTGTATACCTTATATCGCTAATTTAAGCTCTTTATATATGTTAAATATCTACTTATGAGGCAAGTATTCCAATTCTACCAAATATTTAAAAGCGTTCAATTTTCAATTACTTAATTACTATATTATTACTAATTTTTGAAGATGAATTATTGGAGATAAATAACTACTTTGCATATAGCAATTTATCATTAGAGTGAATAGCACAGATGTTCATTAAGGATCGAAATCTCACTTTGAAATCTTACTGATGCTATATCAGAGTTCACTCTTTTCTTCTTTCTTTAATGAAAAATTATATACTCGAGAAGATAGAAAGTATATGATATTTAGATTCTTTGAAGAGCTTAATAAAAATAATAATTAGGATAGTGGTAACATTCATTTAGCTAGGGGGGACCAAATTCATCGAAGCCTAAACGCTCTACTTTAATAATTTCTTGTAGAGCTTTATATAGACACCCGAATAGTGATTAATGAAATAAAGTTTTATTCAATTATTAATATTATGTCACTTATTTTTTATAGAAGAAAGGAGGAGTTTGAATTTTAAATTTGACATCTTTCTGTACATTGAATGAGTATTTTCTATTAGAGGACGTTAATACTGTTCATTATTGACACGACCAACAAAGGAAAAAAATATTCTAGAATTTTAATTTACATCTGTTATTGTTGCCACATTTTGAGGTGCAGATTGATCTAGTCATTCAATTGACAAAAGAAGAAGAAGAAGAAGAGCACTTTGCTAAAGTTACGTACGTTGCTGAATCAAGAATATAAGCCTGTAAGTGGTACTTGCAAAAGCGTAATGAAACAAAATGACTAAAAGCTTTGCCTCAAGAAATAGAAATTGAATTACCACATATGTCAATTAGAATACGGTTCGCGAAATTGAGAATGCTCAATTACAAAAAGTGGCTCGGGAAATAGAGATTGAATTCGTACATAAAATTGAAAATAAAGTTTTGAGAAATAGAGAATGCTCAATTACAAAAAGGTTACTCTAGCTATATCTAGCAACCTAATACATGTCATGAGACCGATCTACAAGTTACACTTGTTAATAGGAATGCAACTGAATGCCTTTCCTATACTTCCTTATTACTCGATGCATCAAGAAAGAAGACGTTAATTGGATTGAAATAAACTTACTTATTAGCAGAATGTTTGCTGTATTTGTTGAGCAAGTTCCTCTGCGCTAAGTTGGCATTCAATTCCAATCTGTTAAAAAGAAAGAATAATGGTTCAATCGTTGCCTTAAAAAAAAAAAAAAGAAAGAAAACTCAATATGGAAAATGCCCTGCAAGATACCCTATAAAAAGGAAAGAAAACAATCAGCAATTAAAGTACTGATTGAGGCTTTAAACTTGAATGGGTATGAAATTACTACAGCCTGCTACCCTTTGATATCATTTGTGGATAAAGCTGTTTCCATATAGTTAATAAAATGGCCACAGAGCTTTGGTATTTAATTGTACAGTGAAAACAAAAGTTCTAATTCATTGAAAAATATAATCATTTAGGTTATAGTACATTTAGACAGTGCAGTTAGCTTAAAGTTGAAATTTTACATAAGAGAAAGATGAAAGAGACCAAATTTTGAAGGACAGGCATGTCTGTCTTGTTACAATTAAAGATACCCTGCTCAAGCCACAAGGTAATTTATTTATTTTTGCTCAGAAATTTAATTCAGAAACAGACATTCAATTTTCTACGTATAAAAATTATATTTTCCACCGGTTTCCTATTCCTTTTTAGAAATGAAATTGGAAGTGCAAAGTACTATGATCGTAAAGAATGTGGGGAAACTAAGATATCAATTTCAAACAAATGAAGTTTAACTTTTTTTTTTACCACGAACACAGATTTGTAAAAAATAAAAAAATAAAAAAGAAAGAGTTTGCAAGAGTTACCTTAATGGTAAAGGAATTAAGCATGGTCTCATCTACAGTGTTAATGGTCACATTAAGGATCTCGAGGGCAAGGTCTTCAAGCGCAGAGATTATCTTCACAGCTTGGCCTGGAAACTTAGGAGATACGGTTTTCAATAGGACATTTGGGCCTGAGAATTTAACCTCCACATCGGCAATGGCTGACTTGGAGTTTGCAACAAGTTCGTTGATATTGTCATTGATGGATGAAGAAGAAGAAGTTGGAGATGGTTCCAGAGAATTAGGAGGCATGGCGGGTGAAAGGTAACCGCCTTGCTGCTGCAACCTAGGTCTGTAAGGGCTAGCCGGTTGAGGAGTTCTTGGGCTTATAGGTAAGTTAAGTCTAGGACTTAATGGTGGTTTTCTAGGGCTAAGTGGTGAAGGTCTTGGACTTGAAACAATTCTAGGGCTTAGAACTTCACAGTAAACTTTTCTTTGTTTCTTTGCTTCAAGGGATTGTAACACTTGCTGCAACTCATTGATGTAATCAACCACTCCTCCAATTATCGATGCTTGGTCTCCCTATTTAATTGTTTCATGATCATAAAAATTATTTTTTTGTGTGCGTTCGAAAATGAAAAACAGATGAAAGTCAATTTGAGGATTAGTCTAGACCAACAAAATTGACTGAAAAAATAAAATTTTTGCTATCAGTTGTACAGTGAAAATAAAGGAGAACAAGGAAGAAAACCAAGATTTTTTTGTTCTTTTTTCTTGCTTTTAGACTCCAAAAGGAGCTAACTTGAGAAGGAAATTAAAAGCATGCAAGCAGTCATAGGAATCAGTATGAACGAACATAACTTTGAAGGAAGAAACTAATAAACAGTGCCCGTTTGATCTCTCTCTACCATTCAACCAAAAGAATGTATTCTGCTAAAGGAACAAGTAATTAAAGAAAATAAGTTTCCATGTCTACACTTGGCAAAAAGTAGAAAACTTACTCTCTTAACATAGAAGCAAGGCATGAGTGATCTTAACACCGACAAATGCTCGTTCATTTGCTTTCTCCGGTTGCGCTCCACCGTGATGTGAGACATCCGCCCATCGGCGGCGTTCGCTGCTTCCTCTGAAGAGGACGCCGCCGTCTTTTGTCTCTTGATTTTTGGATAAATTTCGAGCTCAGTTTCGGACTCGAGCATAGCACTAGAAGATGTAGATTTCTGGGACACCAGCCTCGTTGTTGTTTCTTCGCTTTCTTTGGAGCTAACGGCGGCTTCATTTGACAGTGTAACTGGAGGAAACTCTGTTACTCCGTCCAAGCTTTCAAAAATAGCAAAGAGGTCGTCTCCGTCCAAGGAATTGTCGGCAAATTCAGGTTCTTCGAAAAAACCAGACACACTGTCACTCATATTGCGAAATTTTTTTTGTTTTTTTCTTTTCTCTGGAGGTGGAAAAGAGCGTGAAAAAGATCAAGAAGAAGAAGCCAAAAGAGAGTATATATGAGAAGGATAGTGTGAAAAGGACTAAACTATCGCCATCACTCTTTTTGGAGGAGTTTTATCGCATAGTTATGTTAATCTTTGCCGTTTAGAAATGGGAATGTTACGAGTATTCAGGGCGTCAGGTGCACGGATGGAACCACGATAATGGAATTTGAATCGAAAAACACAGAATCAAAAATCAAACACCAGATAGCCGTTAGATAGAGAGAAGTTATATAAAGATAGGGAAGGTTAACCAAGAACAAATGGTGTGGTGATTAAGAATGGTGATCATTCTTGAAGCCTATAACGTTGTTTCGAGAGTAAGAAGCACTAACTCTCATTTGCATTTATGGGGCGTCGCTGACGCAAGGGGCAGGATCCCATTAATATTAATCTTAGATAAATTTTTTTTATTCATGTGTTTCAAATTCGAAATTTTAGTTGTTTAATTATTGAGCAGATCAAACGTTGATGATTAATATTAGTTTTAGATTTTAAGTCAAGTTTTTTTTAATGAAAAGTTAACAATTTATTTAATTAATAAATTATGAATTTGAATCGGAAATTTATATATTTTTCATTGGATATATATATGTGATCAGAATTTTGATGAAAATGCCCATGAAGATGAGTATATGTTGATTAGCTTTGTCTCCATGCATGTTTCGAAGAGCTTATGGTAAGAAAAAAGAAGGTTATATTTTGATGAAAATATATTATTATTAAGTTAACACTCGAGTATTATCCTTCTTCCAATATATATGATAGTGTGTGTATTATTAACTCCCTTCATAAATGAAATTACACCTTGAGCTCGAAAAGTAAATTGGATTTTTATTCAAATATATTAAAGTGATTATTTGAATTTTTTCTAAGTTACTTAATAATCAAAATTTTTTAATTAATTTAAATTTAAGTGGTAAAACAGTCTATTTAAATTTTAAAAGTGTTTTATATTAATTAATTAAAAAGAAGGTACCCTTGTCACTTCGTACGAAAGTATTAAAAGTTTCTCCAAACGAAAACCATGTTTGAATTTCGATGGTGCGTTTTCTTTTATTATTTTAAAAAAGAAAGAACAGTAACTCGCAGCAATAGTCGTTAGGTTTATATTAAAGATATGGATTCTGATAATTAAACGTGACGAGTGTCAGGTTCCAGACCAGAGCTTCTGGGTACTGCTTAAGATTGATTCACTCAGCAACCGCCCAGCCTTTATATATATCTATATATATATTGAAAAGCTGCACTTTTACGACATTCAGCAGGACCCACTCTCCCACTACCAGTAGATGAATTTTGTTTACAGTTTTTCTTAGTTCATGACATTTCATTTTTACACTGTCTTGAGAATATTGCTATGCATGGCACTCCTTTTTGATATGCTTCAGTGCTCCCTATTCATTAAGAGAGTTATGTGGTTTCCATTCTTTACTTTTTTTCAAAAGAAAAAAAAGAACATTTATTTACATGTGCATGATGTTGCTTTCAGTTGATTTTAACTGATTGAAAAAGGAAGGGACATGCAGTTATAAAGTGAACCAATGCCTTGATTTCAGAGAAGAATTCCGCCATGAATATGCAACAAGAAAGCTGTTTTATGGGCTGCAAAGCCCGGCAAGTAGAGAATGTTCTCAGTAAAAATTCTGAACCAAGAATTTATACAAAGCTCTCTCTGTTAAGTCTTTTCTCTCCTTTTTCCTTTCAGTTTTACACCTAAAAAAAGTTAACTTTTAGAAGATAAATGCTAAATTTGATCAGTTATTCAGCTTTGTGTGGCAGCAAGTAATAATCAATCATATATTTCTAGTGCTTTTATCATTGCTCTGCATGCAGTAAATAAATATATACCAGATATACATGAAAATATTAAGTCAAAACTCAGATTAATGATATTATTAAATAGTATATTCAACAGGACAATTGGCAAAATGATCATGAAATGATGAGCAGTAAAAGAAAAAGAAAATGGAGTTGCAGAGAAAAGATGAATGAAGGGCTAGGTTGCTTAATTACATCCATTCTAAAACAGGACAAAATGAACAAAGAAGTGAATAGAGAGAGGTAAGAAAGAATTAATGGCGAAGGAGATGACTATGAAGAGAGTACTGAGCAGAAGTCTGCAACTTGTCTGATAGGGAGTTTGATATATTATAAAGAAGAAAGGCTTTCAATGCGCAGACACGGCATCTCCGTGTCTACTATATATCATTGTAATAATTTTTTTTTTTTCTAATTTTCCATAAAGAAATTGAAAATAAAAAAGATTCAGAAAATTTTGTGAGTGTTAATGGGGGCAGAGAGAGAGGGAAAAGAAAAGAGTAAATGCAGATTGAGAGCATGGGAGTGCGTCTCCATATATAAATGAAAACGTGTCTGTCTTGACTGTTGTTTTGCTTTGGTTTTTATCGCAATCAATATTTTTGCTCCAAATGAATACAACTTTTCCTTCTCATCCATCAATTTTCACATTTACCATCCTCAACAACCCATCCCTTTCTCTCTACCACTTGCTCGACTTTCTAGACTCTCTTAATCATGATAACAATAATCAACAACTCCATGGTTATTGATTCTTGTTTTTCTTACGTAATTCCGATGCTTTTCTGTAAGGTTTTTAAGTTTTCCAATGTTTTCAATTGATATATTAAATAAAAACTTTCAGGTGCTATTAATATTCGTGT
>CANXYI011181332.1:0-11172 GCA_948208565.1 Hura crepitans
TTGGATTGGAATCTGCTTTTAACACTCATAAAAAATGCTACATCGGGTCTTGTACATAATATTGTGTACATGATAGATCCTATAGCTGAAGCATATGGCATTCTACTTATACACTTTATCTACTCTTGTGCCTTAGGAGACATAGATTCAGAAAGGTGTTTCCCAAGCAACATAAAAATATTACCTTTCTTGGAGAAATCTATGCTAAAGCTCTTTAGAATCTTATCTATGTATGTAAACTATGAAAGATCAAGCAACCTTTTAGATCTATCCCTATAGATCTTGGTCCCTAAGATGTAGGTTGCTTCTTTATGGCCTTTCATGGAAAACTGTTTACTCTACCAAATCTTGACTGATTGAAGGATAGAGACATTGTTTCCTATTAGTAGTATGTCATTTATATATAACACAAGAAAAATGATTGCACTCTTACAAACCATCTTGTAAACACATGGTTAATCCATATTTTATGAGAAACAAAACTCTTTGATTGTCTAATTAAAATGGATGTTCCAAATCTTAAATGCTTGCTTCAATCCATAAATTGATCTTTGAAACTTGTAGACCTTATTGTTATCTTTGGATGTAAAACCTTTAGTTGTGTCATATACACTTCCTCTAACAATTTTTTGTTAAATAAAGTTGTCTTAAAATCCATTTTCTAGATCTCATAATCATAATTAGCAGTAATGGCAAGCAAAATCCAAATGGATTTAAGCATTGCAACTAGAGAAAAGGTTTTATCAAAGTTAATCCCTTGTCTTTAATGATAGCCTTTTGCTACTAGTTGAGCTTTATAGGTAATCACATTACCTTCCATGTTGATCTTTTTATTAATGACCCATTTGTACCCAATAGGTTTTATCCCTTCAGGTGGATAAACCAAGGACCACACTAGGTTATCGTACATGAAATCCATTTTGGATTTCATGGCATTAAGCTATGAGTCTAATTCTAAACTCTTTGGAACCTCGTCATAACTAGTGGCTTATGGTCTTGTACTATGATCACTTCTTTGTCTTGGTCCACAAGAAATCCATAACTCTTTGGAATAGTCTTTACCCAAGTAAATCATCTAGGAACTTATGTTTCCATAAGTTCTTCTATTACCTCATCACTATGAGTAATAGAACCGAGATCAATCAGTTGATTTGCTTTAATTAGTGGATTTGAACTTCATCAAGTACAACTTTACTCCCATTATTTTTCATGAGAAATTCTTTCTCTAGAAAGGCTGCATGCTTTGAAACAAACACTTTTTGTTCCAAAGGATGATGAAAGTAGTATCCCAAAGTTTCCTTTGGATACCTTATAAATTAGCATATGTCATACTTAGCTTCAAGCTTATCTAACATTACTCTTTTCACATATGCAGCACATCCCTACTCTCATATGATGTAACATCAACCAACTTTGATGGAACTCTATTTAAAATATAAATAGCAATTTCTAGTGTATACCCCTAAAAGGACTTAGGTAAGTCTACAAGACTTATTGTGGAACAAACCATATCTAATAGGGTTTAATTTCTCCTTTTAGATACACCATTGTGTTATAGTGTATATGAAAGAGTCCACTAAGATAAGATGCCATTGTCTTTTAGATAACCCTAGAATCCTTGACTCAAGTATTCACCACCTCGATTAGATTAAAACATTTTAGTACTCTTTCCAACAACTTTGTTTCTAAGTTTTTTGAACTTTTCAAAGGCTTTAAATTTGTACTTTATTATGTACAAATACCCATATCATGAGTAATCATCAATAAAGTTAATGAAGTATAGGAAATCTCCACATGCATGTGTGGTTATTAGACCACACACATCTGTGTGTATGAGTTCCAATAACTCACTTGCTTGCTCACCCTTTCTAGAAAAAGGTGATTTTGTCATAGATTCACATGTATCATATGATTTATAATCAAATGATCCCAAGCTACTGTCCTTGTGTAACTTAGTCATGCATTTCTCATTTATATGGCTAAGGTGATAATGACATAGATAAGATGGCATTAGGTTATCTATCTTAGATCTCTTTGTATTAATGTTATGTACTTCTTTATCTTTATCAAAAATATAAATTTCATTACATATTGTACCTAAACAATAAAACACATTATCTAAATAAATAGAACAACTTTTGTTCTTATTAATGAAAATGTCAAAACCTTATTTAATAAGATAAGAAATTGAAATAATGTTTCAAAACAAAGAAAGAACATAATAACTATGGTCTAAAATTAATACAAGCCTAGAACGTAAAATAAGATGATATGATCCTACAGCTAATACAGCAACTCTTACTCCATTTGCTATGCATAGGTCCATATCTCCTTTTTCAACCTTCTTACAACTTCTTAGTCCCTACATAGAAGAAACTAAGTGAGAACCACATCTGGTATACAATACCTATGTTTGGTTATCAATAGCAGTACTAGTATTAATTTCAATCACATTAACACATAAACTCGAAGCAACTCCTTGCTTCTCTATCTTAAGAGACTCCAAGTAGGCCTTATAGTTTTGCCTCCAATACCCAGACTTTTCATAATGGAAATATGTGCCTTTTATGGCAGTCTTCTTTCCTGTAATTGAAGGAGCAACAACAGCTCATTTTCCCTTCTTCTTGACAATCCCACCTTGAGTACTAGTTGTCTTTTTCATGTTTTTCTTCTTCTTACCCTTAAAAGAAGATGAACTGACAACCATATCTGCCTTAAAGGACTATTTCTTAACAACATCTTCAATAGTCTCAAGAATATTGATCATTTTAAGGATTGTAGATGTGATCTTGTTCATCTAATACTTAAGCACAAAACTTGTATAGCTATTAGGCAAACTTTATAAGATTAAGTCTATACTTAAATTTACATCCATCACAAAACCTAAAGCTACCAAATGTTCTATGTACCCATTCATCTTTAGCCTATGCTGGGTGGCTAAAGTTCCCTTTACCATCCTATAATAGAATAGGGCTTTTGAGATCTCATATCTCTCAGTCCTACTCTGCTCCTCAAATAACTCTTTGAGGTGAAGCAAAATTGTAGGAGCATTTATATGCTCTTGCTATTTCTATAGCTTAGGAGATATAGATGCTAGCATAATGCATGAAGCAATATCCATGTCTTCCATGTGCTTCATATATGCTTGACGCATGTCGATAGAAGGATCATTAGTAAGGATAGTGGTTATTAGCCTTGAGTATGGATCGTAAATTCAAGTTAGAAGACATTATTGTAGTGATGTTGCATATGAAAATGAAAGCATGTTAAAGTATAATCATGTATATCTATGCTACATTTTAAAGGTCTTTAAAAATAGCTCATTACTCTTTTATTTTATTGAAAATTAATAACCCTCACTAATTAATCCAGTAAAGCCCTTTGGAAGCTCTCCTAGTGGATCAGTATCCATTTTGGTTAAGGTCAAAGCCTTGAGTATGCTCAACAAGCCCAACCATTAACTAAATGGTAGGCATCACATGCCAATTACATTATATGCAACTATAGTTGTTCATAGTTAATCGATTTTTCAGTTAACTGGTGAATTGATCCGGAACCAAACCAAATTTTTGGTTAACCGAACCAATATTTGTGGTATACGATTTTTATTTTTAGAAATAGACGGTTAACTGATTTATTTATATTTTACTTTTTATTTTTTATTTTTTTATATCTAAAAAATATTTTATTTTATAAATACTATGATGCATTAGTCTTTAAAATATTATAATGCATATTTTTAGTAAACAATATAATGAATTATCTCTTAAATCAATTATATATGCTTTGATGGGTGTATAATAGACACATTATTATTAATTTCATATTGAATGTATCTAATTCATGCAATTAATTAAATCAACTTTATTTTTCTTTTCATTTTTTTATTTTAAGTCTTATATTTGATTTGTAATTTTATTTTTAAGTACTTTTAATAATTTGAAAAGGATTTTATAATTTGTATAATTTTATTATATTTATATGTTGAAAATTTTAACGGTTTTAATGGTTAATCAAAAAACCAATCTGAAAAAATGGTTAAAAACTAAAACTAATTTAGTGGTTAACCGAAATTAATGGACTAGTTAATAAAATTGTTCATGGACTAGTTAATCAGTCCATGAACACACCTATATGTGACTACTGATCATTGGGTCATCAATACTTGATATATATGTATAATATACATATTTCCCCAATTTTGCCTCATGATTATTATCCTTAAGTATGCTCAACAAACTAATAACTATGCTAAGACAGACCCATTAATATGATTTAAACATATCTAATGTAACATGGGTTTGTGTATACTCAACAACCTAATACTAAAGAAAACTCTAGTTTAACTAATATTAATGGAAGGTTTGCAAATCTTATATTATTGAGGGATTTCTTCCATTTTAGTTTCGTCATACATGGTTGGTACATACTTTGGCATGCTCATGCATATTTAATCATATTATATCATGCCTTTATATCTAATCACACTAAATATATATGATCTAGTAATGGGCTTTTACTACATTGATTTCCCAAGCCAAGGAAACCAATTGAGTTAGACCCTAGGTAGTATGCATGAATTACAAACCCCAAAAGAAATAAAGAACAATTATAACCATTTCTTTTTAAACCTCCTTGGTGACCCTTCTTTTCCATTTTGCTCCTTACATTTCTTCTTTCTCTTCTAACCTAAGTAATATAATTACATCATATATAATTGAGAATACCTCATGTCACATGTGAGGGGAGTTAGATGAGAAGAGAAGTACAAAGAAAAATGAGAGAAAAGGCTAGGACACGTAGACCCTATTTTACCAAAGAAAAAATTAATAAAATGCAGATCAATCATATTGGTCTTAGTCCTATAACTAGTCAACATGCCAAACATACACCCTTAGCATGCATATCTAATACAAGACATGCATCAAATATTGAAAATGTGCATTACAATTGAATTCTAGAATTATAACACTTATAAACTAGTATCGATTCATTTATTTGATCAATCATATTTTCTTACTTAAAGATGGAAAATAAATCATATTGATCATGCAATTTAATTTTAATTAATCCCATTAAAAATAATTAAATCACATTTCCATGTTTATTCAATTTCAAACCTTTTAGAATTAAAATGATAAAACATCATAAAGCATGAAAGCAATTTTATGTGCGTAAAAGGATATGCGCTAAATAAATTGGCCATGTCTCAGTCTCAATTTGATAATACTTATCACAATTAGATTAGACCTATTTATAATCATTTCAATTAATTTAAAATTCTATCCGTTTGAAAAATAAATAAATTTAGGATCATCATCAAATTTCCACTTGAAATCACAATTTCATGTAGAAATTTCAGCCAACATGTGATTATCAACAAAAAATTGAGATTAACCAAATAGATAAACAATTGATTTAATTAAATTAATTTTATTATGATACATGACATATATTTCCAGAAATACAAAATTCAATCACATTAAATTTTATTTAGTTAAAAATTTCTAAACAATTGATCACAAAAATTAAATTCAAGTTGACTACAGAACCATTTGTAACTTAAACCATGGAAACTGATCCAATCTACTTCAAATTAATTATAATAGCCATTAACATATTTTTAAATCAGTAATGATCAATTTTATCTAAAAAATTTCCTTGAAAGTCATGAAACTCATGGCAACCAAAGTGATAAAATCGAACCATTTACCAAACAAAAATTATGTCAATCTTGGCAATCAAGCAAGTTTGTCAATCCAATTGACATACAAATGACTTTTACCATTTATAAATAGTTAATTAGCATCATAAACATCTCATATGTATGATATATTAATTTTGGAACTTTTAAAAATCAATTAAATCAATAAACACATCATCTATGACCAATTTGGCTAAAATAATTTTAACTATAGATTTTGATTTAATCATTTTCTAATTTTTTTAATTTTTATGCCATATTATCTGAATCTAAATTATATTTCAATTCATCATATACCAAATTAAATCTTTCAAAATTCAATTTAATCAAATGTTGCATGCAAAATTAAAGTTGGCTCTTCTCCCTATGCATATGGACTTGTGTCAACTCGTAGCTTAACAAAGTATGGCTAATTAAGCCCTAGACATATTGTTCTAATAATTTCACATTTATTCCCAAAATGCCTTGAGTGAATCCCATTCACTCATGGCACTTTGGTCTAGCTAGAGATTGTCAAATATTGATCACTCATCAAAACTATGAGATAAACTCCCCACTGTAATCTAGGGTGGTGAATTCTTTATTGATTACTAGTCCATCTTCAAATATGTTATAGCATACCCAAACACCTAAATATGTATACTTTTTGTTTGAAGTAAAAGCTTTGGAGTCAAAGTATGTCACTCTATATTTAAAATAGTTAGTGATCTCAAGTCAAATGATACTTGCACCACTGATTTAATGAGATACTTTCACTGACATAGATTAAATATCCATGTGAAGATCTCATGGTGGGTATCCAATATAATTACTTCCCAAGTAAGCATCCATATGTTAACTCCAAGCATCTCTATGCTTATAGCTTATGTGAACTACTTCTTAATCTAATTAAGAAGTATAACATATGCTTATCAATCCATATTAACAATATCCTATCTTGTTAATACTATGACTAGGGATATTTACGTATGTCACATTTACATGTAATAGGAATCTCACATCATGAATGTTTCATGATTTCCTCTATACTATGATTATATACTAGGGACTTTATACCATTATTTAAGACACCATAAACAATTATAAAAGTACCATTATATAAAGAGAAATGCCTTATTTTATTAATTCACAAGGTTTAAATACATGAATATTACCCTATTATATGGGCTCTAAGGCATACTTCTAATAGTATTAAGACCTACAAGTCACCATCTAAGACCTTTGTTATCACTAATTCTCAATTTCCAATTTCAAGTAGATGTCTCTTATATTTTGGAAAAGTGGATAATTATAACATAATGTAATTATGGTAATAATAATATACTTCAAAATGAGATCATGATGTGTGTACAAGTTACAACATGTAGGAATGAAGGATACAATGATGCTAGTTGAATGTTGATCACATAACATGTATAATACATTATATAACTAGTGGTATGTATATATGCTTTTTTGGTAACAAATTACATGGGATGATTTAGATATGCATGATATGATTAAAGTATGGAAGTCATGATTATTGTACATTTGTGTTGTATATATGTATATATGCTACATCATATACACCATTAAGTTTTTAAGCTTAGTGCATCATTCATTTGTAATGATATAGGTTAAGAATGTGATATGATAAAGTACATTCCTACTGATGGGAAGCATGTTATGGATAAAAGGGAGACTATCAGTTCATGTGTATATGAGACATAATATATATAAATGGTTAGCCAGTAGGGCACTTATACGCAATAGTATGGATTATGGGTCTACTTATAATTGTATATGTACTTGGGAATGTTTAATAGAAGTATTATGTATCAGTTAAGTATAGTTATTCCTATGTTTGATTGAGAATGACATGTGTGTTGGCTTTTCTCCATCTTATGCAATGAAAAAATTAAAAATTTGAGAAAAACCAGCAAAGATAATGGACCTAAATAATTTAAAATGCATATTAAATAATAAATCTTGCAATGTTTCATGAATTACCATAAAGGATGATAGCAAATTCCTTCTGTGAACTCTTCTCACTGGGTTGCCACAAACAACAGTGATCCTCTTTCAAGAACACCACCAAGGTAATTCACATAAGAAGTTCTTAGAAGAGAGTAACTTGAAAATTTAGGTGCTAGTAGGATTTTTAAGCTGATAAAGGAAGAAAAAGAAAATCATGTGTTTTCAATTGTTCAATATGGCAATTCTATAGCAGAATGTATCACCCATGTGGCTACTATAATAAGGGTTATTTATACTTTAAATAAAGCCTTTTTAGGTCAAATTTTTACACTTAAAATCTACCCTAAGTCAAACTAGAATGGACTCACTAATTGGGTCCCTTACTATCTGATGCATATAAGCCTTTTAATGGGCTTATGTGCAATTTGCTTTGGCCTTACTTTCATTAGTCCTATGTGGCATTCCCAAGCCCTATTTTTGATTAATAATTACTTTGATTTAAGGCCTTTTAAATCTTTTAAAAGCTCATAAAAAATTAGATGTAAGAATAATTAAATTTTAGACTTAACAAAGCCCAAGTCTAAAAACCCTTATTTTTTAGACTTCTCATTTGCAAGTGGGCTCCAAGCTTATTTACTTATTTCTTCTTCTTAATTCATCTTCCAATGATATCTTATATCATTAGAACATTTAATCTCATTGAATCTTTTTGAAACTCATTTTATGTATGTGACCTTATAGGTTCCCAAAATAGCTTGGTAGTACACAGTGAATTAGAATCCTAGTCCAACTGGAACTATATAGATTCAATCTTATTAATTCAATATCAATTCACCAATTGATATATCACTCATGTATAAATCAAGAGAGGTATCTATCCTTGTATTATGAATACCTAAGTGCTAGAAAGTCAAGTAGTTTGACTTAACCCTTTCATATACAGTTATAGTGCAATAAACTCCTTTCACCATCTTTTACCTCATTTAGTTTTGAGTATGAACTTATGTCAACTAGTAACTTAACTAAGTATGTCTAATTAAACCTTAGACATATTTTTCTGATAATTTCACCTTTAATCACAAAATGCCCTTAGTGAATCTCATTCACTCATGGCACTTTGCTCTGGCTAGAGATTCCTGAATATAGATTACTTATCAGAATTGTGAGATAAACTCTCTACTATAATATGGGGTGGTAAATCCTTTATTGATCACTACCTTATCCTCAAATATGTTATGGCATAACCAAGCACCTCAAATTTTATTATCCTTCAAATGGGGTCGCTCTTAATGGGTCTTTCTAATCATGAGTCATAATGACCTACTAGTTTATAGTTTTATGTACCATTAGGTACAAGGCTTAAAGTGTTAGTTATCATCTTTAACAATCCACCGAATTGAGTGAAAATGGCTTTAAGCTTTGGAATGCCACTAGGGTAAACAGGGATGCCTAACTTATTCTAAGGCTTTAAAATGATATACAATTTTAGGAAATGATAAACCTTAGAACCAAAAATTCAACCAATATTAATTATAGGGCACTTTCTGAGCAAATTCTCATGGGTGATACCCTAGTGGAGTAGCTCGATCATGGGCTTAGGCCTTAAAAAGGCATGTTCCTAAAACCTAACATAAGTACATGAGCTCGAGTATCCCTTGCAAGGTAGTTTACCTAGTGGTGAGTGTGAATTACTGCCCAAGTTGTTAGTTTGAGAAGTAAACCAAAGAGATTTCAGGTTCATGAATTCCCTCTTATTTATGAGCTCCACATAATACAAGTTTTTATCTCAATAGTTCTAAGTTTTACTAATTCCCTTAAGCATACAATCATTGCAATTAATTAAACATTTTTACTTGTCAAAAGTGATTAAATTAAAATTAAAACAAGTAAAGATATCATATATCAAAAGAATAAAATTCAACATACAAGAAATCAAGTCAATTTATTAAATCGAGGACATTAGTTAGAAAATTATTTTGTTGGATAGATAGAATATTGATTCTAAAAAAAGATTTATTAAAATATTCATTTTATTTTGTAATGCCTCTCCTCTTGACATTTAGAGATATCGAAGGGGAGGAGTGCCACATTATGTGCCTAAGGCACCTAAAACTAAACATGTTCACATTTCACCTATATAAGTTATACATATACATATGCCATTTCTATCACATTCATAACAAATTTGTATCATTTGTATAGTATTCACATGAGTCATAAGATGAATAAATGTTAAGGAAATTAGTTGTTATAAAACATATAGTAAGGTAGCTCCAAATTGGCCAAAAATCCTTTAATTACATCCCTTTGTAAAATCTATAAAAGAAATAAACTAGTAAAAGAATAAACAAATGTTTAATAAAATGAAATAATAAAGAATGCTAATACAGCTACTGATCCCTACTTGCAAAGCTTTCTCTGTTGCACTATGAAGGTTTAACCTATGCATGGAAACACTAATGTGCTAAGCAAAACTTGTTTAACAAAACATAAACTAGTCATGTTTACTACCAAACAAGATATATAGGAACACACATTTCCATAGGTTTATCAAAATATTCCCATAGCCATATCTCATCACAACAGTCACATACACTTGCATGTACAATGCATGAACTTACCTTGGAGGTGGTCAAAGCTATGTATTGTCATGGCATAATGAACATATAAACTTTTCTTATTAATATACTTGCATATTGTTCATACATTTCACATATAAAAATCCTTCATTTAATATATATGCCAATAGTTACCATATGTTCTTTCACCTCATATAATTCACATCATTATTCATTTTATCACTTAGTAGCCTAATGTACACTAAACCTACTAAACTAGATAATGGGTTGAACACTGACCATTGGACTTATATGGCCGTACCCATAAATAAATATATACATAATGATCATTAATCCTATATGCATATGCCCACCATATGGTTGTACAGTGTCCTCCTCTTAGACTCGATGATTGTACCCACATTACAAAAATATATATTGTGATCACTAATCTTCTGTGGCTATACCCATATAAAAATAATTGTGCAATAATCCCTGACCTTATGCAGTTTCACCCATAAAAGTTTGCCTTAAAGGTAATAGGAAGTTAATGTAGTACTATTAATCCCTATTGGCATGCCAACTACCTAAACACTAATGCAAGTCTAACAATACATAGGCTTATGGTTTATCTTGTTAAGTTATCATATATCTTGCCATGTTAATGCCATCCACATATATCTCATGTATTCACATTGCCTTAGAAGCCTTAATATTCACACTGCTCATAGCATTTCACATATAGTGCTTGTTTCACATATTCTAATAACACTTGCATGCCAATCACAATCACATGCCTTAATAGTCACATGAGGATAACATCATATAGTCAAATATTGGACATGTATTTTAGATCTATACACTTTCACATGGTACTCAATGTTCATCATACATATCTTTGATGTTAATGTCTTATATAGCTCAAAGTATACATTAGAAGCGCTCATAGTTAAT
>CANXYI011181395.1:0-11952 GCA_948208565.1 Hura crepitans
AGAGACAAATGTATTAAAAATATAAGATACCAAAAAAAATTTGAAGGAAACTAGTGAGCAAGGATAATAGATATTGGTATGGAAAGATTGACTAGGATATGAAAGTAATAGGCTATGAAAGCCATAAATAAATGTACAGAACAACAAAATATAATAGTTATCGAAAGAAATAGATAGCAACAAAAATAAGATAAAATTAATTTATAAGTTAAATAATGAAAATAAGTAGAGATGATAGGTATTGAAGTAGATAAAAATGATTATATCAGAGATAGATTATGGAAACTATACATAGGAAAATTAGAGAAAGCATAAAAAGGATAAAGATGGGTACATAGAAGAAGGGTAAAGAGGGTAATGTAAACTGAGATTAAAGGTAAAAATATAGTACAGAACAAGAAAGATGTATAATATTGGGTAATGTTAAGGGATGTTATTAATATAACTAAGAGTTCTAAGGTAGTACAATATTGAAAAAAATATAAGGTGAAGTAATAAAAGATAAATTATATAAACTATAAATGAAATGGAATTAAAAGAAATGTAGAGAAAATGGAGATAGTATATAGACTGAGGGGAAATAAAGCAATATGAGTAGAGTTTAATAGTAAAGATATAACGTAGAATAGAAATGTTTATAATGTTAAGGTAGTGTTACTAGTACAACTGAAAAATTTATGAGGATATAAGATCGAAGGACACATATGCGATGATCTCGGTGAGAAATAAGGGCTGAGGTGGAACTAAATTATGACACCTTTTACTCGGTTAGATCGCCGTACCTAACTAAGGAGTGCACACATAACATGCTATTTGATCCTAAATTATGCTATGTCATTTAAGACATCTTATTAAGCATGATCAACATATACAAATAAGGGTTTTCAAAAACTTTTCAAAAACTGAGTTACATTTTCAAAACTTAGGAATCCTCATGCGAAAATTTTGGCAACATAATGGTTGTATCGACCACTATCCCAAATTATGGTATATTTTTCTCTCTTCTCTTTCTTCTTGTAAGACCCCTTACCCATCTCTACAAAAAATAGGCAAGGTGTGCTACTTCTCGTGAGGTCACCTAACTATGGATTTCCCTAAGGGCCTTTCGTTTAACTTCTACCCAAGTTTAATCAACTTTGACCTAGACTACCCATTATGCCCTTTTGATTATTTATCCTTTTATTACTGCCTATTTTAGTTTGTTAAGACCCCAAATTAAGTCCACTAGACATTCACAGACAATCGGGTAGCATAACGGCTACCCGGGTAACAAATCTAAAATTAAACCTACAAGAAAATCACTTCTAAATTGATTTTCCCATCACACTCCATTTTTGGACCTTTTTGGTCCTCCCAATTAACATCATCCAGCACACACACATCATAGAACACAAGGTCTCTAACCCATTAGCACACAGATATACACAAGTAGAATACTATTAATAACTAAAACTATACATACATTTTAAGGTTTTTATACTTAGTTTTAAGATATAACCCATAACCCATAACGTCCTAATATACATGAGTGCATACTATAATAACTCAAAAAGAAAGGCAAAATATACTAAAAGACTCAGAGACAGCTACACTAGGGTTGTCTAAAGTTGGTTATCTCTCAAGCTATAGCCTGTGCATCAGAACACTAACATGCTGAGTATAAAACTCAGTGGTGGAATAAACCAAATATAACATGTCACAAACATGCATACGTGAATCATGCAACATAATACACATGCCCTATTTTACTAAATCCAATTGAATTATTACATTCAAGTTCAGTTATTTATTTCTCAGTTTAGTTTATTACCATGTAGGCCCAAGACAGACAGACAACACTTTAAAACACCGGATAGCAAGAACTATCATGTGCAATGGCCTACATTCTGGACCTAGGTAACTACACCTACCTCGCCTGATAGCAGGGATCAGTTCATAGACCTCCCAATATTAGATTGGCAAATAGTGAGGATCAGTCTATAGACCTCTCAATATCTACAAATGGGATAATAGGGATCAGGTCCGTGGGACCTCCCAATACCCCAACTCACATTAACAACAATCATAAGTGGAAAGCAGAGATCAGCCCAGTAGGACCTCCCAATACCCATAGACAATAGACAGGTAGTAAGGATTTGTCTAGGTGGACCTCCTAATACCCAAGTGTGTAGGATTCATCTCAGAACCTCAGTGGCTGCACCCGCCACATCTAACACACAATAGTGGCCCTAAGAGGACCAAACTACCTACCAGTTGTTAACTTCTTAGTTGACTGGTCAACCCATCCATTGGGTGTCTAACTAATGGGCCAATTTCTAATTTAGACTATAACTCTTATTATTATATATTCTTATGTCTTTTACATCCCTATGTGACATGCCATATCATATAGCACACAAAATGACACTTTTTCCCTATCGTCATAATGTTACTATTCATATGGTACTTTTACGAGATCGATACTATTCATTTGGTCATTTTTATATGTCGTGCATTCCATAACTCAAGCCATACTAATTCTAATATCCATCCCTTTTCCACATGCTTATTCAAACACCATATTTATGCTTTAAGATACATGTTCATGCTATATTACAAGTCATTATATCCTTATACCATTAAGTTACCAAATCACCACAATTTCATACCATATATGTTACTATCAATGTTCACTCCCAATTATGGTTTATATCTTTCATAACCTACCCATTTCCTCACCTAACATGCCATAATCAAGTTTACACATTCCATAACCCATTATATACACATACGGCCAAGATATGCACCCACACATACATATGAATTTCTTCCTAATTTAGCATGCCAAACCTTTTATTTTAATGCCATTAACATTATCCTTACACCATTTTACATAGTAACTATGCATATACCATAATTAAGTAATTCCATACAACATGCATACACGCAATCATGGCAAACACAAAGACATATTAAATTTGAGTCTATTCCATATACCTAAGGTGTGAAAACACCCTTTTCTCCACCATTTTGGGGCTTGTGAACTTAGTTTCCCTCACTTGAATCTTTGGTACCTAACATACACTATTTCCTCGTTAGAAAAATTCTCAAAAATTATCTATAGCTCTAAATTGAAATCTAAAACTATGATTATTCTTAGAATATCTTAATCTACCTATATCAAAAATAAAAATTAGGTTAGGGACACTTACTCACAAAAATGTCACTATTCACCCAAGTGACATATCTCTCACTTTAAGCCCTTTTTCTAAATTTTGTTTGAATAAATGAAATCTAGAGACTATGGAGGGTTGATTTCATATAAATTTTGTGTGGATTGGAGGAGAGAGGAGAGAGAAAATTAAAGAAAAAATAGGGAGAAGAGAGAATAATGGTGTCGATTGTAGGGCTTCTCAAGGTGGAAGATGGAGTCTTGGCACATGTGAGTATTTCACATGTGTAACCCCTTATATAGGGGTAGGTGGCTACATTAGATAGTGACACGTGGTGATCCAATGGCTAATATTCACCCTATGTAAGTTTTAGCTTCAGAAATTCCTAGAAAATTCTCTAGACCTCTAAAAATTCTCATTTTAGTTCTAAAAATCCTCGATTAGTGTAACTAAGGCCCACGTAAAATTTTAAGTCAAAATTCAATAGTTGTCTTTTTGACACTATTCACTAGCCAGAATAAAATATTCAGAAAAAATATCTAATGACCTCAGAAAATTAAAATTCTTTCCCCACCATACTCATTGGAATTTTAGCAATTCAAGGTATGGTATTTTTGAGTCCGTCTAGGCACATCTTGGGGCTGTCCCGGCACAAACTCATTTTATCTCCTCATACACTAGTTCTTAACCTGAAGTGATTTATTGGTTTTGCTAAATTTTTAAATTCATTCATTTTACCCCTTTTCAGGCCCTTCAAAGTTTTATGACTAATACGCCCCTTGTTGGACTTGTAACGATGCCCTGCACTGCAGGGACCATCACTCGACCCTAGAAGGTATTGTTCATATGACGTTAGCCTACGGGCATTACACTTCTCCCATTAAAAATCTTCTCCGATAACTTCTTAGGTGATCGATGACTCGAGTTTTGGTGAGGGACCCTAATGGTTCTCCTTATCCAGATAAGCACAGAGGTTTATTCCACACCTCTTCCACCAGTGGAGGATGTTTCTATGTCGATTTTGGTTGGCTTCACACCTTCTACGGCCATTAACTAGCCTAAGAGTGATGCTCCAATGAACAGCATCACTTTCGATAACCTGACATCAATTTTAGTGGATTTGACGCACCATGCATGCTCAGAGGTCTACCCTTAGGTGAGTTTTCCCTTTTGTATGCCTCATTATGTTTTGAGACTTGTTTTGCTCTATTTTTTGCAATGCGCTCTATCTATGGTTCGATAGGTCCATGCAGACCTATTTTACCTAGGGCAACTTGGTCCGTACAGACCTTGCTCTTAACCACTTACTCTAGTGTAGTGAATATAGTATTTTGCATTGTTCTACAGGTGGTAAATTTAGGGAATCTATGTAAACCTATTTGTAGCTGTATAATGTCCATATGAACTTATTTTGTTTGTCAATTTCATTTGTGTGAACTTACTTTGACTAGGGCAACTTAGTTCGTGTGGACTTGTTATGGTCTAATTTTCTATAGTCCATGCGGACTTTTTTTTTGAATTCTTAGTCCGTTGCAGATGTTTTATGCTTACTTATATGATTTTTCCTTTTTTGCAGATACAACTCAAATGTGGGGGTACCCTGTCTGGTCCTTAATAATGGTACTCAATAGTGCCTCCACTAGTTAAAAATAGGGTGAGAGCAATAGGCTTTTAAACTTTTATAGACCACTTGGTTGGCAGAGATTTTTGCCATAACTTGCAGGCTCTAAGGGTGTTGTTAGATAGATAGATGGAAACTATGCACACCTTTCACCTGCCCTTAGAGGAGATGGCCATAACACCCTTTGATTGTGTAACGCTCATGTCCTAAGGCTTCGAGAACAATGCCATAGGGTCCGAGGAGTACACTAGGGATACGGGGTCACTTACATGAGGATCGAGGTAATGGCATAGGTCTTAAAACTTTAAAGGCCTCTAAAATGATGAAAAATGCAAAATAAAAAAAATTAGCAGAACCAACAATTCATTTTAGGCTGTCAACTACCCATTAGGCTAATAAAATTTTTTTGAACCAGGACTGACCCGTAATGTGCCCGGACCAACTCGAAAATAATAGACCCTAAAGCTAAAAAATCATACTGAGTCCAACAGTGAAAGAATTTTTAGAATTAGAGGTCATTTGCAAAATCTTGTAATTTTTTAATGGCATGCAAATCGAGGCATTTTGAAAAACTACCCAATCAAAGGATTTTGGCCACGAAAATTTACAAGTAAGTCGAGGGGATTAAAATAGGAATTTTAAAACAAATAGTGTAATTTTTAGAGTTTAGAGTGAATTTTTAAAGTTTCTCAAAAAATTAGGCTAGTTTTGGAAATTTTGGGACAATATTGATGTGTCAAGATGGGCCCACAATGATGCCAAGTGGCTTGGCACACTTGCCAATTAGCAAGGAAGCCATGACAAGTGGATTTCCACTTGTCAAAGACCAAAAATTCATTTTAGGCATTTTCCCTTTTCAGCCCACAATTCTAGATGCCAGCTCCTCTGTATTTTGGCCATAACTTTCCTCTCCAGTGCCCAAATGAAGTGATTCTAATGGTTAAAAATTCTTCAGGATGTTAGGGATTAGTAGGAAAATGAACCAGGCAAAAACGAGTTGTGGTTTGTGAGAAAGAAATCAAGCAAGGTGACTGGTTTAGAACAATTCTAATCCATGACACCACAGTGAGTTCTTGGCTGTATCTACCCCATTTCTTAGACTTTTTTAGTGATTCTTAATGCCATATTGTAGCTAAGACATGTGTGTGATGCTTGATGGCCATTAGGAGGCAAATAGTGGCTCACACAGGGAGAACAAAAGCACTATAGAGCCTAGAACTAGCCTAGTAGCAAGGGTTAAAAGGAGGATGGCATCTTCAAAGGCTTATGTAAGTGAATTTATAGCCTTTTTCTCAAGTGTAGGCGTGCCTAGGTTAGTGAATTTGGGTTTTAAATGGCTGGAATAGTTGTACATCAACTTGAATTTCTCTTTGGTGATGTTGAATACCATGAGTTTTGGTGGAATTATGAATGGTATATATGAGTAGTTGCATAATTAGCTTAAAATTGCTTGCTAGAATTAGCTATTTAAGGTTGTTTTAATGAGTGTTATGTTGCCTAGGTGGAATCTAAGTCATGCTTGGCATGTTAAGGAGTGTTTTATTGAAGTTTTGGAGTAGAATTCACAATTGAAGGTGCAATTGTGCTTGTGGCCGTGAGCAACCATGGGTAGTTCTTGAAATGTTGTTCGGTGGTTATAATGGCTTAAATTGAGATGTTGTGCTCATATTTGAATTCATGGCTTGTAAATTGTATGGAATAATGTTAGTTTGCCTTAAGGAATGAGAATTAAGTTCACTTACATTGAACATCTAAGAGCTATTTTTAGTGTATTGTATGATGTGGCTAAGGACTAATGATAATTTTCTTAAAAATGAGTATGGTTGTGGAATGGCATGTATTCTTGACTGACTTTTGATGTCAAGTGAAAAGGTGATGTAATTTGAGTGCACCTTCCTTTTAGTACCCAAAAGTATGCATTAGTGACATGGGTTGTGAAATAGCTTATAAAGATATTCATATATGCCTAATATAGGTTATGATTTTGGCCTCTAATAATCATAAAACTTAAAGGATAAACACAATATATTAACATACCAAAGTGTAATTAAAATATGCCTTGACTTGGCTAGAAAATCTTAGAACAAATAATATGCCTAAAGCTTAAGACAATGATGAAAAAGGTGACTTCAAATAAGCTAACAAATAGAACTTTCCTTATACCTCTAAGAGGTTAATGTTGACTTATATTTTGGCCAAGGATTTGGCCCAGTGATAGTGGCTTTATTGCCTAAAAGTTTAGCCACGGCATTGGCCCAACTTCAGATGGCTTATTGCTTAGACTTTGGCCATGGACTTGGCTAAGATTTAATTGGCCTAGTGCCTAGTAAAATGTTAAAAAGAATAATGAAAACTGTAATGAAATTGGACTTAGAATAGTCCCAGAAAACTAACTTCCAAAAGTGGTCGAAATGACCTATAATTGTCCAGTGGACCTCTACCTGAGCCAAAAATATCACTGAACCTGAAAGTATTTAGTTTTAACATGGAAATGTCTTGATAAATTTTAATATATGATACCTTAAATTTTGACAACAATAGACTTAAAAATCATTTCTAAATTTTACCCAGTAGAGGTAAAAAATGGTTATACCAGTCCGACTAAAATGCCAAAGTATAAGATAAAATTTTTATTCATTTATTTTTGAGACTTAAATATTATAAGAATAATTTTAGTCAATAAATCAAGTTAAATTGAGCCTCTTGGCCTATGGTTTAGACACCCACTGGATGATTGATCGGTCAATTTAGGGTTTTACGGCTGCTAGTTCATTAGTGGCTAGAGAGGTCTACAGATTGATCTCTATTATGTCACCCAGTTATAGATGGTGTTAATTGGTGGCTGGAGAGGTCTACGGACTGATCTTCATTATGTCACCTAGTTCTTGATAGATATTTATGGTTGGGGAGACCCACAAACTGATCTCCATTATGCCACTTAGTTATTTTTGTTATGGTTAGGGAGGCCCATAAGCTGAACTCCATTATAACGAATAGTTATTTTTATTGTGTATGGGAAGGCAATAACTAATCTATATTATGGCATACATGCCGGTGCAATGGCGTAGGTCCAGAATAGGGGCCACTGCACTAGTTCTTATCCCTCTAGATCCAGTGTTTTAAAGTGTCGTCTTTTTAGTTGGGCTTAAGAATTTAATCAATCAAAGAATTAGACTAACTATGAACAAAAAGATTGAGTGCAATGGAATAGTGTTTCCTCAGCTTTGATAAGTTGCCAAATAAAAGGTATTTTAGTAATTTTGCATGGATGTGCCAGATTAATCTAAATAACTAATTTAAGAAAATATACATACATAGAAGGTAAGAAGACTACATCAAGACATAAAAACACCTTAAAGTGATAAAGTCAAGAAGATATGAATAATTATTTTCGGAGAAGTAATAAAAACACAATAAAAGGTTATTTTGGTAATTTTTCCACTTTAACTACAGATTAAGCAATTCTTCCAAAGTTGCATGGATTAAGTATCATTCTTACTTTAATTGATTTAAATTGAGCCAAAAATATTACTTCTAGACCAGACAAATACCTTAGGGGTATTTTAGTAATTTGGCACCCTAGTGAATATTTAGATTATTTAATGAAGTAAAAATTACATTTTAACTACATAAGTAAGAAATGAGCTTACACCTTGATTAAACTGCTATAAATTCACCACTGAGTATCTCATATACTCAGCTTACTGATTTTGGTGCGCAGGTACACAATAGCGAGACCTGCCTTGTAAAGCATGATGACAACAATTCAAAGGATACAAGTGAAGATTTTGGCTGGATGGATGTACATTTAGATATCCATGTACTTAGGTGGGTAATGGGTGGGAAAATGTATGTAATTAACTGATTATGCATTACTGATGTAAATTAAATATTTTTATACATGTTCTATGGTGAATGAATATGTATGTATAATGTTGATGTTAATGTTGATGTGAGCTTGAGGCTCTATATTGTTATATAGTTTTATCTGTGGCCTGAGGCCTAAGTTTATTATGTGCTAGATGATAATGATGATAGGATGAAATTATGGGACCAGAGGGGTCCAGGTGTTGTGAATGGTTTATAGAAGTGTTAATAGGTCTCTTTAAATTTTGGGGTAGGACCCAAACAACTGTTATGCTATCGAATTTTTAGGTAATACCTGAGTAAGATTAGATTCCCTTCGTAATGACTAAGTAAGATAGATCCCAACCTAAATGGACCATAGAAATTGACTGAAGAGGTTTAGGAGTCAGATAGCCTGATTTTGACAGAAGTTGATAGAAGTTAAATGAATGACCATTAGAGAAATTTTAGGATAGGTGACATAGTGGGAAGTGCATTGCTTGCTGGGTTTTCTTCTAGAATCGAGTAGGGGGTGTCATATTTAGTGGTATTAGAGCAAAGGTTCAATGTTCCTTTGTAATGTAAATGGATATCTAAGGTTTAAGTTTTAATTCCTCTGAACTATTATACTATCCGAGGCTAAAAAAAGAAAGTCTTCTATAGTACAGAAATGACTAGCCTAATTGACCAGAGGAGGGCTATGGAATCAAGTGGTTTGATAGCAATAGTATACAGAGTATAGGTCTTGTGTTAGTATCTGAACCCAGTTATGCTGCTTAGCAGCCAAAGTCATGAGTGACTGACTGATAATAGTAGGAGGAACCCTATCCTAGTATAATGAAAGGTATTACATGAAAGGATTTTACTAGACTTTTAAAAGTATGCTAAGAAAATTACTATTAATGACATATGTACAAAACATAAGAGATCCCTTATAAAACTAAATGCAGAATTAAGATACAAATAATTTGACCTTAGAACGAGGGAGTTGGTAGTGTTAGTGCTAATTGCATGTGACAGAAAGAAATGGTACTAGTAAGAAGAGTTAGAGAAAGAGGTAGAGCAGTGTGGGACAGCTTAGTGAAGTACCAGATTAGTAAGACAAGGAAAAAGAGTCAGTTGTAGGCATGGTTTTAGTCTAGGTCCCAGTACTAGAAAGGGTACCAGAAGTGGACTACCTATGTGTGGCTATGTTAAAATAGACACTAGGAACAGTGTAGAGGAGGCAAGTGAGAAGAATGTCTCGGATGTGGTAATAGAAGCCACCACAAAGAGAGTGTCCTTAGGGATAGATAATGAGTACTTTTACATAGATACCTAAGGTTACACCACAGAGTAGGGATCATAAAGGGATTAAAGGAGAGTAAACATGTGTTAGTCAGGGTGCTAAAATTTAGATTTATGCTTCAGCCAGGCAGTAAATAGCGAGACTAAAAAAGGGGCTGCACCACTAGTTAATATGACTGGAATTCTATTTATCTAATGTTCTAGTCTTAGTTTTGATAAATCTTGATTTAATGCCTTTTTGTGGATGTTTTGCCAGTACAAAAGAGGTAAGTAGGGCTTGAGCTAGTGAGACAGGCATTGAAGCTAATAGCTCCATGGGGAAGTGTAGGATTGTGAAAGGTGTATTAAAGATGCCTTTGATGGTTTATGGGCATAGTTGTTATAGGTTTGAGTAAGTTATATTTCCTTGTACGAAGGTGTTTCTAAGATGAATTGGCTTATTAAGTGTTAGGTTATGACTGAGGGTAACAATAAAAAGTTGACCCTCCAAACTGTACGAAGACTATTAGAGACAATGAAGGGTGAGAAAATCTCTGAAATAATTTATCCCTATTATCAAAATATAATAACTCCTTTGGGACGAGAAAGGTATGGTTGGCCTAAGGTATGGATCAAACTAATTTAATATGGATTTATCATGCCTATCAGTTAAAGTTGGTTTTTCAAAATATTTTATTGAGCTACTTAGGTGATCATTTTCGTGGAAGTTGAATTCTGAAGTGGGAGTGTATCTTGGTATTACTCCATTGTTCATTGTTCCTTAAAGTATAACATCTATTAGAATAAAAACACTGAAAGTATAGCTGTAATAGCTAGGTGATAAGGATTATCATACTTAGTATAATTTTTTAGTAAGCGTCCAAGTTGTCTATGAGAAAAAAAGACAGGTCACTCGGGTTGTGCATTACTTTAAAGGTGCTTGCATAGAGTGATTGTGTAGGATCAATATCTCTGGTTCTAGTGAACAATCTACTTGATCTTTAAGAGAGGCCAGTCTTCTTTCTTTTAAGTTGATATGAGATCTAGATATTGTTAACTAAAGATTTGGGGAAGCTGATATTACTAAGATTGCTTTTAGGACCTAGTGAAGACACTGTGAGCCTTTAGTAATGTCATCAAGCCCATTAATACCTTAGTAATTTTTTGAATTGCAATTAATAAAGTTTTAATTTTATGTTGACCAATAGTAATAGTGTTCCTGGATGATTTGGTAATGTATTCTAAGAACCAAGAATAATACGAACAACATCAAAGGGTTATGATATGAACCCTGAAAGAAGGTGGTTATGTGTGTGCCTAACTCAGCAAATGTAAAGTGGCAAATGAAGATTTTCTTTAGACCACCTAGTTTTAATGGAAAAAGTTAGAATTGACCCTAGTAAAGGCAAGGAAGTGTTGAACTTGAAACCCTCTAGGAATGTAACTAAGATGAGAAAATTTTTGGGCTTAGTCAAACTTACAGAGGGCTTGTAAGAGGACTTCCATCATTGTTACTCCTGTGACTGGACTACTTAGAAAGGAGGTAAGAATTATGTTTAAGCACTTTTAAGATAGTTTTGCTAAGTTAAAACAGAGGTTGATAGAGGTTCCTATCCTAATTCCACTTAAACATGATGAGGACTTGGTTATGTGCAAGGATGTTGCACCAAAGGGTTTGTTAGATGTTAATGTGAGATGAAAAGGCAGTGGCTTATACAGTAAGATAGATGAACCCTCGAGGAGAGGTTTTATCTTACCCCTGGTTTGAGGCTTGTCACTATAGTGGTTATGTTGAAATAATTAATGACATTATCAATATAAGAAGAATGATGTATAAGTACAAATCATTGGAGTTGAAATGCTCCTCACTCAGGAAAAGGGACTTTAAATGGAGAAGTTTGATAGAGTTCACTCAAAACTTTAATTACATGATCGATTACCTACCAGTAAGAGTTGAGGTGCTGATAGATGCTAAGTATAAGGAAATTTATGGTGATCTCGAGAGATTATAAATGTTATGTTGCTTGTTATTTCAGAAGAAGCACTAGTGGTTGAATTGCAAAACAA
>CANXYI011181428.1:0-13371 GCA_948208565.1 Hura crepitans
TTAGAGAGAGAAAATACACCAAAAAGCAAAAATACACTCTTAAAACACTATTTTTTAAGGTTTCTGAAGATTGAAGCACGATTTTTTGGTCCAGTCGTGATCTTTTCTGAAGGCAAATATACTCGGTGTGTCAACTGACCCTTTTTTTCTACTATTTTCATTTTTTTCTACTTTATCCATCTACCAGCTAGATGTGATAATTTATTTGTGTAATATTTTTTTATATTTGTGCGACTGTTCATTTTTATTTTATTTCTATCTGTCTATCTATTTTTTGCTTCGCATACTAATATTTTATTTTTATTGTTGTGATGCGAGTTGTTTGATTTATTAGGATCTGATTATTATTTTTTCGGTTGTCTCCTTAAATCCTGGTGAAGTAACCTTTTAATAACCTTTTATTTTCTGCTATCTATTTTATTTTGTGCTCTGTGTGTTTTTCTTGATTTCCTTTATTATCATCTGTTTTAGTTATATTGTATTTTTAGGCACTCACAAAATGTAATTTTTTTTATTTTTATTTGGTTAGAGTGTATTTTAGGTAATTGCCATGTAACATATTTTTGTTGTTCAATTATTTCCCTGTATATTCTGTGAATGCTGTAACATGTAAAAAATGATTTTTCGCACATTAGAAAAATAATCGAAATATTTTTATTTAATTAATTGGTGTTTTACTAATAAAGTGGGTTTTGATTTTTCTTAATAAAAGTCACAATATTAAAAATTATATTCTAAAATTGACATGCAAGAACCAAAGTTCTCAAGCTAATGAATCACCTGATTTCATGTATGATATTTTCAATTTCAATCTCGATATATTCCGTGAATGCTGCATTAGGTAAAAAAATGATTTTTTGTACGTTGAAAAGATAATCAAAATCATTTTATACCTAATTAATTGGTGCTTTATTAATAAAATGGGTTTCTTAATAAAAGTCACAATAATAAAAACTATTTTCTAAAATTGGCATGTGAGAACCAAAGTTCTCAAGCTAATCAACTGCCCGATTTCGTCTATGATATTTCAACTTTAAGCAATTTATTTATCTTCTGTAAATATGTTTCGTGATTCCTCATACTTGAATGCGTAATTTATTTTAATTGTAAAATGTAACTTAAGAAAAGGAATAATATTATAAATTCAAACCAAATTTCTATATTAACTTGCGGTATAAATAAGAGTAGGGTTTTGAACCACTCTAGTTTTGGCCTTACGAGGTATTTTCCAACTTCAATTGGGTGGCGACTCCTACCTTGTAGTGCCTAACTCGCTCTTCCTAGGGTAATCAAATAGGAGCGGTTCAAGATTCCTCTAGTTTCCTTCTTGTCTTTTGAGACTCGAGGAGTGAGCCTTAGGTCGAGTTTTCTACTATTTCAGTTTAATTGGCCCAAAGGAAAAAAGGGACATGAACAGCCGTATAGACGTATGAACCCCGAACTAAAGTCCTCATAAACATTTCATCGAAAAACTTCTTGTTCACGTCCCTTCCTTTTTTAGGCCAATCAAACTGAAATAACTAAAGACTCAACCTAAATCTCACCTCTCGAGTCCCTAAAGAGAAGAAGGACTTTAAAGGAATCTAAAGTGTAACGACTCAAAAATCTCGACTTTTATAAATAGTATCTTCCTAGGGTGAATAGTATTTTTGAGATCTAAGATACACTAAAGCTACCAGATGAAAGATTTCATTATATAATAATTTTAGGCAAACTTTGAAATCAATTGAAAGTTGTTTGGGTGGTTAAAAATGCTAAGAAATTTTTTATGGTAATGCTTTGTGTTTAATGACAAAAGCAAAGTTACACCATAAAATATTTTAAAAGTTGCTCAGAATATTCTAAGATTTGTGCAACCTAATACTCAAAAATTTTAATTAGCCTGTTGGCACTGGAATACTTTTTAGAGGTCGAGAATTATTTTATTTAAATATTGGGTAACATAAAAGTGGCATAATAATTCAATTTTTATCATTATTTTAGCTCTAATTTTTAAAGGGTTGTGGGGCCTTAATTAATTGAATTTTTGAATGTTTAATTAAGATAAAATCAAGCTTGAAAGGGAAGAAAAAAAGGAAGAAAGAGAGGAGAAAAATGAGAAAAAATATAATTGATTTCCAAGAGGTATAAATAGGGTTAAACTACTTATTTTTGCTAAACATCTCCTCCCCACTTCTCCACAAAGAAGCCGATGGCTTCTTGCCACTTCCTCCCCCATTTTCTTCTTCCATCCTCTATTTTTGGCTCAGTTTAGTTTGATTAAAAGGGTTCTTAGTGCCTCTACAACCTCTAGAGCTTATTGGAAGTGAGGTTTTCAAAGAAAACTAAAGGAATTGGCTCAATTTTCATCTTGATGAATAATGCTCATTTTTAGTTCGGGTAAGAATTTTTGAAACCTGACATTTTTTTCCATATTCTTAAGGTGTCCAAGAGCTATTTAGTGCAGTCATTTGTAATTTTTGATGCCCATATAATTTTTTATGAATTTTTAAAAATTAAATCTATAATGGGCAGTTGAGAAAATGGATAAGGCTCATGATAAAGGGAAAATGAAGGTTTGAATGGCCCTTAAGGTTGCATTGTGATTGTTTTTTATGCGAAATTGATTTAAATCATGTATATTTATGTATGCCCTTAGAGTTCCATAATAATAAATATGCATGGAAATGAGTATTTGATGTATTAAAATGGTAAATTGTGAATTTAATAATTTGAATTAGCATCTAGGATGTGTAAAATGGCATGTATGATGTGTGGAATGTGTGTGACTTATTAGAATTTGTAGGGAAAGTTGCCTTGTGCATGGTGGACGAATGGCCCAAGTGGTGCTTAAATGTGTATATGCTTAGTTACGTATGTTTATGATATGAATTATGATAAATTGATCTAAAATGATTGTTATTTGCATTAGAATGAGTAAAATATGCCTTTTTGGTGTGTTGGAAGCCTCATGGCCGAATGGCCTTGTTAGACATTAGTGTGTGTGTGTGTGTGTTATGTTATGTTATAATGCACCTAAATAGATACTAAGTATGAATATTGACATATTAGTTGCATAATGGTGATTTTTGTGTCTTAAAGATGTAATAGGTGGGAAAATGGCTTTATGTGCATATTATATGGCCAATTGAATGTGTTTAGAACATATTATGGCAATTATAAAGATTTTGACTTCTTATGAGGTATGAGTGGTCGAATGTGATGATGGTTATGTTTGAGTAGTATAAGTTGATTTAGTTGAATGATTATGTATGATTACACATGTTGGATGGATATAAGGGGTTAAAGTATGTTGATATTATAAACTCAAGTTGTGTCCATACATGAATGTGAACTTATGCATATGTGTGAAAATGCATGTTTACTTATGCTTGAATGTAGTCTTATGAGCATTCTTGTATGAAGTGTTATGTAAAGATATGGATTATGGGTGTACTTA
Source organism: Hura crepitans (assembly GCA_948208565.1). Lineage (NCBI taxonomy): Eukaryota > Viridiplantae > Streptophyta > Magnoliopsida > Malpighiales > Euphorbiaceae > Hura > Hura crepitans. Next base: position 3,440 of record CANXYI011181428.1, read on the forward strand.
GGGCATAATGGATGAATGGTCATAATGGGCAAACCAAGTTTGAGAATGCTTTGAATTCAGCATAAAATGGATATGCATGGTTAATTATTCATTATTGATCATAAGATGACAATAGAATGTTGTTAGAGTGATTTTAAACATGTATGGTTATATGTATGTAAATATGGACATTAGAATGTGGCGTTGTATGGACATAATGTGTATAATCATAATTAACACCTAAAAATGCTAAATTACTTAGTATGGTCATTTGTTAACCTTACCATATTTCAAAGTCATTTTTAAGCTACTTAAGTTGGTGGAACTAAAAAGGAATATGATAATAGCCCATATGAGTAACGACCTAGACAGATAGGTTGACCAATCAACTAAGGTTATAGTAACAACTACAAAGGCACTATGGTACTTTTCAAGTTTTTAGTCTATGGGTCCACTTTTAGTCTGACCCAAAGGCCTTGTATATTCTTGATCTTTATATCCATATTGGTAGATGAACTTTAGGTTCATAAATAGTTGTAATGACCATAATGCTATGTTTTTATCCTTAGACTCATGCTATGCTCAGTCTTGGACTTATGTTGTATTTAACCTATGGGTCTCATGCTATGTTTGATCATTGGATCCATATTGGTAGATAGATCTTTGGGTTCATAGAGGTTGTACTGGCCATCCACCCCCATTAGCCATAAGAGATGTGTTTATGTCATGTAGGCGATAAATAATGATCTTTTGAAATGCTTAATAGACTTTTCTTTGCATATGTAATTACTAAATTTGCATGTGAAATGTATTATTCATGTCATTATGTGAATTGTATTATTTTAGTATGATGTTTAACTTGTGCAAATTTATGTAACTTATTTCTCATCTTATTTTGTGCCTATTGTGGTAATTAAGAAATTGATAATGCATGTTAATGATATGGCTATATTACATGAGTAATTCGATTTAACCACTAAGCTATTTTCTTAGCACATCATTTTTATTTGTGATGCGTAAGTTAGAAGAAAGATTAAGCCCAAGACTCGAGGGATCTATATAAGAAAGAGAAAACCATTCTTTTTTGTATATTTTGCTATATGTAATTGAATTATGAGATGTATAGACATAGGAAGTGCACTCTTATGTTGGATGTAATTAGTCTTGGGCCTAAATAATAGTGTTTTGTAATTGTAACTCATATATAGTTTTGTAACTATATTTTAAACTCTTAAAACTATTTTATGCTTGTATGTTGTCTCTTTTTGAGGTTGAGATTGTGTTTGTGATGATGATCAATTTGAAGGGATCAAAAGGATCACAAAGTTGGGATATGATTGAGAAATGTTTTAGAAGTGTTTTTCTTGATTATAAGTTATTATTAAAATTTTGGGATAGTGCTGATATAGCCGTTATACTGCGAAAATTTTGGCATAAGGATTCTCAATTTTGAATATGTAACTCAGTATTGAAAAGATTTTGAAAACTCATATTTTTATGTTTTAAATCAAGTATGATAAGATATTTTCAATGATGTTGTATGAGTAAAGTTCGAATAACATGTTATGTGTGCACTCTTTAGTCTTGTTTGGTGATCGGACCGAGTAAGGGGTGTCATATTAAGTCATTTCTATTTGATTAAAGGTAGGAGTCACCACTTAACTAGAGTTCTTATAAGGCCAAAACTAGAGTGGTTCAGAACCCTACTCTTATTTATACCTCAAGTTAATACGAAATTTTAAATTAAATTTATAATTTTATCACCTTTCTTAAGTAGGTTTTAAATTAAAATAAATCATATAATCACAAAAAGGAATAACAAAACATATTTACAAAAATAAATAAAATTCTTGAAATTAAAGAAAATCATACAGGAAATCGGGTAATTGATTATTTTGAGAACTTTGATCCACGCATGTTGATTTCTAGAAAAGTTTTATTATTGTGACTTTTATTAAGGAAAAATCAAAATCCGTTTTATTAGAAAAACAACAATTAATTACGTATAAAATGATTTGGTTATTTTTTTATAATGTGTAAAAATCATTTTCTACCTATTACAACATTCATAGAATATATAAGGAAGTAATCGAAATAAAAATTAAATTACATGACAATTACCTAATATACATTCTAACCAAATAAAAATAAAACTATATTGAATTTGCCTAAAATACAATCTAACTGAATAAAAATAAAATTCCATTAAAATTGCCTAAAATAAAATGTAGCCAAATAAAAATAGAGCCAAAATAAATAAAATAATAAAGAGAAAATTAAGAAGAAAAATAAATGGTAAACAAAATAAATAAATAGAAATAAAATAGTAAAGAGAGAAAAAAATAACAAAAGGGTCAACTTCACCAGATGTTTGACAGGAGAAAAAGACAGATTAAATAAAACTCCAACAGATCTTATATAACTCATATCACAACAAAAATATAATGTTAGTATGAAATGAATGCTGAAATCGACAGAAAGAATAAATAATAAAAAGGTTATGAAATAAAGAAATAATGAAGAAAATAAGAAATAAAAACAAACAAATAAATAAATAACATGTGAAAATAAAATGAATAAAAAATTAAATCAAAGAATAAAAAAAAGAATAACATATTAACAATAGATAAACATAATAACGGTATTACATCTAATTGGTAGATGAGTACCTAAATAAAATAAGGTTACCATATTTAACTGATAAATGGACAACAAATAAAATAAAACAAAAGGACACCACACTTGATTGGCTAATGGATGTAAAAAGAAAAATAAAATAAAGAAGAAGTAGAAGATTTGGTCGACCTACAGTGTATAATTAACTTTAGGAATGAACTCAAGAGAAAATGGGTAAAATGCTTCTAAAAAAACTCTAACAAATTAGAAAAAGGTGTTTCAAAAGTATTTTTTGTGTCTTTTTGGTGTGCACTTACTTAAAATAGAAAAGTCGACATCTTTGACTAGTACAAAGTTCAACTTAAATACAAGAAACTCGAGACTGAAAACAGCCATTTTAGCCTGAGGAAATTAGGCTTTTTCTCGAACAAAACGGTCATTTCCAAAGTGAAATTATTGTTTTCCCTCTAAAATGGCCATTTTTCATGGCCCATTTAGGAATTTTCAAGGGGCTCAAATGTGTGAAATGACGCTGTGTTGAGAACAAAAAATGACCATTTTTGCTTGAGCAAAATAGTTATTTTGGACAGTAAAATGACATCATTTTTGTCCTAAAATAGTGGAAATAAAAATTTTTATTTTTTAATTGTTTTTTTCAAAAATTTATGGGCCTAAGCCCTCAACCCACCATAGAGGCCTATTTTTCTTTCATCTTTTATCACACCACGAGCTTATCGGGCCAAGTTAAAGTCCACAATTAAAATTAACTATTTTTCTCGAGTCTTGGTGACATCATTCCAATTTATTAAAATTTTTCTATCTTTATTTATCATTAGACAATACAAACACGGGAGCCCTAAAACCCAGTGTCTACACTTTTAGAAACTTAATTTTCCTCTTTAGACTTTGATTCCTAATCCTACTAGAACTATCTGCCTTATAAATAGGAGAATCGTCTCAAAACCCTATAAATACCCCTTTAATCAACCTATTTCAAAACTTATGATCTATAATGAATAACCTAAAAATTCTAAGAGTTTAAGGTGAAGACTTTAAAGCAAGATTCGCTCTATTAGTCTTGAACCCTCACTAAAATAATTATTCTTCCAAAACTCATCATTTGTCTTGTTGCTTGGTGTTAACTTTAAGGTAAGATCTGAGTCTTATTACATTATTCATTTTTATTCATTCTTTTGTGTCTTTTCTTTAAATGAGGATCCCTAGATTAATTGACATGTAAGGTGATTCTATGTAATCCCCACATTGATTATAGGAGTAAGTTAACATTTTAAATCTCTTTAATCATGTTTTAATCATTTATTAGGAAATTTTAAATGCACTTACTTTTTTGGAATTGATGCTTAAGTCTACACGGACCTCTTTTAATGAAGTTTAAGGTCTGCACTGACTTATTATTTGAATATGTATATAATATGAGGTTTGTACAGACCAATGTTCGATAACAATTTTATGTTCACCTTCTATATTCTATTTTAAAACTTATTTAATGTCTAATAATGTACGTTTCGTCTATGTTTATGTTTCATCTATGTTATTCCCTTTAGCATGTTAATAATCTGTATTGATGTTTAATTTGTGTTTGTAATTAATCCTAATCATTCTATTTGTCATTATACATGAAACTTATATTATAGAACTAATGTAAAGGCCGTAAAGATTCCCTTTCATGAGGAGTGTAGTCCACGTGGACATCTATTTTGAATGAATATATTTTTGTGTAGTTCTTACGGATGTTGTTATGTTGAATCATTTATTCACTTCTTTTAATCATTCATTGTCCTAATTACTGCTATGTTTATAATGATTTCTCATGCATTGTTCATCACTATATGTGTATCTTTAAACATGCATTATAATAACCTTATTTGTACTATTATTAGGTCCTTATGGACCTTTGTTTATGTTATTAATAATTTTCTCTAGAGTTGCGTAAGATTAACCATCTATGCTAAATATGAGGTCCAAATGGGCATATCAATTATGATATTTTATAGTCCGTATAGACATAGGCTAAGGACTATATCGAGTCCACATAGACTTAATGATGCAAAAATGGGACCAATTGTTTATTCCTTATCTACTTATTTGGTTTTGTACCTTTTATCTCTTTTGCTTATTTTTAGGTTGTAATGGATAGTTTAATAACTTGTTTTACATGTAAAAGGCCTAACCTCACATCAATATTTTTTTATCTAATTAATTGGTATTTTCTTAATAAAATGGTTTTGGGTTTTTTTTAATAAAAGTCACATATAATGTATTTTAACAAAGGCCAATCTCCTAGAGATGGGAGTTGGGCAATTATCACCAATTCCTATGGAATTATGGATAGTTGTCAGGTTAAATAACCACTAATAAATGGCCTAATTTGTTGATGCTCAATTTAAACTTACACTTTATTATATATTTTGAATATTTCAACTTATTTTCTTTATGTGAAAAGGTGACATATGTGCTTTTTAACTATAATGCTTGCTTTCATGATACGGTATTAATAAACATTAAAATATAAATAAAGGTATATTATTAGGGCATAAATAAGATTTGGTTCTAAACCCTTTTTGCAGTGGTCCTAGTGTAGAGTTAAGTGGCGATTCCAAACATTAACCATCTCATCCTTGGTACATCAAAAATCTACAATGGTGACTCTGTTGGGGACTGACAATTGAATTCAAAATTGTCTAAATAATATACCTTCTAATGTTCTAATTTTTATTAGTCACGTGCATTTCATTCTATATAAACTATGTCCCTTTTTATCTGTATGGTGTTGCAAACCATTAACCCATTTTTCATTTAAGAATGGGGAATTGCTACCATACCCATCACTCATAATCATCATACCTTCGGGTATATCAAACAGTGAACTACCTGGTCGTTATTGTCCTTGATTGGAAAAACTCATTAGGAGGGACCCCCACTTGGGGGAACTATAAAGCCTTTCCAGACCAAACTGTGAAACCTATATAGTTAAGCTTAGCAACTTCCCCTAAGTTGTATAACCCTAAGTGTTTCCAATTACATTATGATTGTTATATGGGCCTATTACATTTAACCTTATTTGAAGTATGGCCAAGTCCATTATGCCTTTTATCTAAAATGGGCCTAACCTAATTTCACCTCAAACAAGACTTAAATTTTATAGGCTATTATTCTTGTATACACATTAAATATGGGAGATCGTAGGCTTAATTAGGCCTATAATAGAACCTATACACCCTTTGATTATGCATAGGCAAGCCCACCTAGGAAAAATTGCTAAGACCACATGTATGGGAGTAATAAGGTTGGAAGGATTATTGCTTGTGTTTGTCCATGTACACCCTAAAGAATATCCTTTTTGTTTTTATGTACATGTGTATAACATTGCACTTATGAACTCATATCTTCCTTGTTTTTATGAAAGCTTACACCTTGTATAAATATACCATATGTATCTTATGATTTTTTATATTTCATACAAACATCCATGTAATGTCTTAGTTCACATACATTATAAACACACTTCATATAGGCTTTTGTCCATCTTACACTACCACGTGTTACTTCTTGACTATACATCCTTAGAATTGTCCCATAATAGAATCTTGTAACCTCTCCCATATCTATATAAGCATGCCATACAGCTTTATATACAAATACATCTTGTATACATCTTGAACCATGCATACATGTATCTTTATGCATGCATTTTTCCCATAAATGAATACATTAATATGTATCATATTTGTTTTATTACACTATCAAGTATATATGCCTAGTGAGATAAAGGCCAACCTTCTATTGCTGACAATGGTAAGAAAGAAATGGTTGATAAAGAAGATGACCAAGTTTTTTATGATGAAATACCACTTGTTAAGCCTAATTATAATAGGGTTCCATAACCCAAGTATGACAAGGAGGATCCTATCAAAAAGCTTAATGAAAAACTAGAAGTCGTGAGTTAACTAGTGACTGGGGGCAAAGACAACAACCTAAAAGACATTAGCTTGAAGCTTGATCACACTATGCCCCACAAGTCTAAAATGCTAAATTTAAGCAAGTTCAATGGCACTTCTGAGCTGAGGACTCATTTAAAGCAATATGCAATAACCATGAGGTCTACCTATCTATCAGAAGCATAAATAGTAAGTTTGTTCAGCATGTCCCTAACTGAGCAAGCCTTAGATTATTACCATGGGTTAAAAAAGAAGGTTAAAGTGAACTGAGAAGATTTGGCTCGCGCATTTAATAAGCAACACTCAAATAATGCAACCATCAAGGTAACCCTTAAAGACTTGGAATTGGTACACCAAAAACCCAATGAATCCTTTTCAGAATACTTAAAATGATAAAGGGCCAAGGTTCTTAAAATGAGAAACAATCCTAATGATACTAACCAATTTAAGATGTTCTTTTAGAATGTTAATAGCTACATGAATGCTAGTCTCTCTACTAAAGGCATTGCCATATAGGAACAGCTCAAGGATATAGATGTTAATCTTGAACTAGCACTTCAGAGTAAGGAATTTAAGAAAAATAGGGAAACAACCTATCAAAGTAATAATTTGGGCCAAGTCACTAATATCAACATGACTAGGTCTCACCATTTTTCCAAATTAGATAGACCAATATCTTAGTGCTTGAACAAACTCATAAAAGAAGAAAAACTATAGCCATTAATGCCTAAGCCACAGATTGATCCTCCTTAAACTAATCATAGAACTAATTTACATTATGCTTATCATTAAGGGATAGGCTATCTCACATACAAGTGCACCACTTTTGGTCACGCCATCTAAGATCTCATTGATGCCAAGATAATAACTGATCCAAAAGCTAAAAGCTCCCCCAATTAATCTTATTTCTCCTTTCCTTTTTAGTTTAGTTTTGAGCTTTTGTAATCTTTTCAATTACTTTTTCTTTTAATAAAATAAAACATGAATTTACTTTTTGATTTTTTTATAAATGCATTTTAACTTTAACATAGAAAAGGGAAAATTCGGATCACATTTTGCAAAGCATATCAACTTTAGTTAAAACTCTCTCCTAAAAGATGGATCAATAATTAATAGGTATCACCAGGAGTCATACATAATATTAGGCATCACTAAGACATCCTTACACTATAATCATAATACGCACTTCGTAGGAATAGTTCACATCATTCTCACAAACTTTCATTGTCACACCCTACATTAATCATTCATGTGTCATCACCATACGTAGACATGTCATGCATAGATAGGCCTTTATTCATACATCAACCAAACATACAAGCACAACACTATTTTATGACTTCATGCTTTCATGCATCATTCATCCATACATACATTACCATCTAACTTGTATCACCTTAAGTATAATAAGAGTAACATGTAAACCTCACCCACATCTATAAACATTTGCATGTATACATTTGGCATACTACACCTAGGCATTAACATGTGGGTTTCATGTGCATTCATTCATTTAATATGGAAACCTCATCCATATCTATATGCATTTCTCATGCATATCAATAATTACCCCTACATCATAATTAAGGTACAGCATACATAGCATCATAGTGCTTAAAACATGCATCACGTTAACTATGCATCATACTAATTATAGGAATCATTCTTGCTCAGGCTCTTTAAAGGAAAACACTCAACCCATTTTTCTTTTTCTTTTTTTTTTGACATCACTACCAAAATGGCAACCAAACCTAAAACCAAAGGTGAAAATCAATTTATGACTAGAGGCATGATGAATAAGGCAATGGTAGCAATAGAACAAAGGATAATAATGTTTGTAGAAGAAAGGATTTGAGAACTCTAACAATAAAGTGCTTTAGAGAACACGAGGGGCATGAATTTAACCATGGGGGTAAGCAATGACCAAGCAACTGGTCCAAGAAAGATTCCTTGAAGATTTTGCCCATTTGAATAAGCCCTTGTTAATGATACTTAAAGAATTAAGAGAGGAAAACATCTTTCAACCCTTAATACCTAAACATTATTCCTCACCACTTCCACCTAACCATTGCTATAACTGATATTATAATTATCACTAAAGGAGTGGCCACCTGACCAAAAAACTATAAAGCCCTATGTTAAACTATCCAAAACCTCATAGACCGTGGCACAATACCTAATCCTAAACATCACCCATTACTAGACCTCACTGTCATTCCTCAATTCTCTTAAAAGCAAGGTTCTCTCTTTTTGACCTTTGGTCTGCCACCTTATAGGCTAACTATTGACCAATTATAGGATCATGCCAATCAAAGATATGGAAGGATTCAATAAAGATAGGATAGACTGTCTTTGTTTTCTTTTCTAGTTATTTCTTTCCTTTATGTTTCAACAATTAAGGTTTAATAAAACATTGTTTTGGCTTTTCATGAGCATCTTTGTTCACCTTATTAATTATATAGCATGGTACTCTTTAAAGTGAGTTAAGAGATTTCCAAAAAAACAAAAGAAAAAAGGAACAAACATGATTGGCTTAATCCACAAGTATTACGAATAGTTAATGATTTTCCTAAGAATGGCTCACTACTATTGCATGCAATTTTGAAGCTCAAGACTTGATCTTTCTTTGTAAGGCATGAGAAATATCCCTGAAGGTGAGATGAGAGATAAAAAGAAAAAAAATAGGGGCAATTAAACCCAAATGAATGCTTCTTTTCTTTAATCTTAATAGGGGTCCAAGTTTAGTAAGCTCCAAAGATTAAAGCATCATATTCTCTTTCTAACTATTTTCTTCAAAGTCTAAGATCTTGTAGAAACCATTCTAAATAACAAACATTTTTGGTTTCTTACTCATATAAAAATCCAAAGGTCAGTGGGCTCTAAATGCCAAAACTCTAAAGCCCATAAAAATAAAAAGGTTTATCTTAAGCCTCAAATAATCAAGCATTCTTTTTCAATTATAGTTGCCCTCATTAAAAAAAATATATCCTGCTAGGCTGATCTACCAAGAGCATGAGCCTAGGTAAAAGTTAGGACAATCGAGAGAAAATATTTAGCCAAAAAAATCTTTGAATTGGCTAACAATAGAGATATCATCAATGTAGTACTCAAAAAGTTCAAAAGGATAACATTTAACCTATAGCAGAAAAACACTAAGGGCATAAAGCTAGCACCCACGAAGAGCTACTTATTGATCTTAAAAGCTTTATCAACCTCCCATGATATGAGGTTTAAGACATATCACTTCAAGTTCATAGTCTACAAAAGTGCATGAGCTTTAAAACATATTTAGCCATTTCAAAGGATGCAAGTCCAAATCTAATTAATTAGAGACAGCATGATTAGATTCCAAGCATTAACAAAATGTGGATATACTAA
>CANXYI011181523.1:0-17750 GCA_948208565.1 Hura crepitans
CTTTGATAAGACTAGTTAGGAAGAATGTGAAATTTGAGTGGGATAATACAATTCAAGCCAGTTTTAGAAAGCTAAGAAAGATGCTGATAGAAGCTCCTATCCTGATTCAACTTAAATACGGTAAGAACTTTGTAGTGTACAATGATGCCTCACTTAATGGCTTAGGTTGTGTGCTAATGTAAGAAGGAAAGGTAATAGCTTATGCTTCAAGACAATTAAAACCACATGAGAAAAATTATCCTACTCATGACTTGGAGCTAGCTACTATTGTTTTTGCTTTGAAAATTTGGAGGCACTACTTATATAGTGAGAAATGTTACATCTACACTGACCATAAGAGTCTAAAATACCTCTTAACTTAAAAAGAATTGAACATAAGGTAAAGAAGATGGCTAGAGCTAATTAAAGATTATGACTGTTTAATAAACTACCATTCAAGAAAAGCTAATGTGGTAGCAGATGCTTTGAGTAGGAAATTTATGGTGACTTTAAGATCTATGAATGCTTGATTACAGTACACCAGAGAGATTGTATTAACTAAGTTACAGATTAAACCAAACTTCAAACAGCAGATAAAGGAAGCCCAGGGTAGAGATGAGTCATTGATGTAACTAGTAGGTAAAGTCTAAGAGAGGAAGGCACCAGGATTTGATTTGAGAGGGAATGGATGCCTGTATTATTAGGGTAGGTTGTGTGTCCTTAGTATAGATGACCTGAGGTTATAGATACTAAAGGAGGCACATAAAGCTCTTTATTTTATGCACCTTTGTAGTACTAAGATGTACTTAGACTTAAAGCCTCGGTATTAGTGGGCAAGTATAAAGAGAGACGTGGCGAAGTATGTTGCTACATATCTTACATGTCAGCAGGTAAAGGCTAAGCATTAGGTTCCTTCTAGATTACTACATCCTATAGCAATACTAGAATGGAATTAGGAAAAAGTGACAATGAATTTTGTAGTAGGATTGCCTTTGACTAGAGGTAAATGTGATGCTATGTGGGTAACTATTAATAGACTAACCAAGACAGCTCACTTTAACCTTGTCAAAATGGATTATTCATTACAAAAGTTGGCTAAACTGTTTATTGATGAGATTATTAGACTTCATGGTGTACCTATGGAAATCATTTCTGACAGAGGTCCTCGATTCACTCTAGGTTTTGGAAGAAGTTGCATAAAACCTTAGACACTAGATTGACCTACAGTATAGCCTTTCACCTTTAGACAACTGGACAATCAAAGAGGGTGATACAAGTGCTTGAGGATATGTTACACAACTATGCCATTGAATTTAAAGGTAGTTGGGATCAATACTTATCTTTAGTTGAGTTTGCCTATAACAATAGCTATCAAACTAGTTTGGGAATGGCCCCATATGAAGCACTATATAGTAAGAAGTGTAGAACTCCTTTGTGTTGGAATGAGATTAGGGAAAACAAGATATCAAGGGTTGATATGCTCGAGATAAAAAGGAATAGGTTAAGGTAATCAGAAAGAGACTGAAAGCTACAGTTGATAGGTAGAAATCCTATACTGATTTAAAGTGGAGGGATATTGAGTATGTTGTTAGTGAGAAAGTGTTTTTAAAGGTGTTCCTATGGAAAAAGTTCTTTAGATTTGGGAAAAAAGGGAAGCTGAGCCCCAAATTCACTAGACCGTATGAGATCATAGAGAGAGTAGGACCTCTAGCATACATGCTAGCTTTCCCATCTAAATTATCATAGATTTATAATATGTTTCATGTCTCAATGCTGAGGCGATACAGATCAAATCCCTCCCACATAGTCCTAATAACAGATGTAAAAATATAACTAGATTTGAGCTATGAAGAAAAACCAATATAGATACTAGCTAGAGAAGTGAAGTAGTTGAGGAATAAAGCTATTCCTTTTGATTGAAGTTCTCTAGAGGCACCACAATGTTGAAAAAGCTACCTGGGATCCTAAAGAGTAGATAATGGCTCAATATCCACAGCTATTTACTCTAGGTAATTTCAAGGATGATATTTTTAAGAGGGGAAGAATTATGACACCCATCAGTCGAGGCTCCATGAACAGTACATTGACGACGAAAAATGTTCCTAAAGTGCTAGGTCACCTTCATGAGGCTTGAGGTAGGGGTACTGGTCATGAAACTTTAAGGGGCCATAAAATAATGAAATTCACTTAATTTAAAGATTTAGCTGAACCAATAAATTATTTTAGGCTGTAATCTAATAGGTCATAGGCTCAAATAGAATCGGGCTGAGAATGACCCGGGATGTTCCTAGACAGGCCTAAAAATGCCATACCCTAAAGGATAAAAATTCCTTTTAGTCCATTAGTGAAATAATATTTGAATTCAGAGGTCGTTTGCAAATTTTATTAACTTAGGATTTTATACGTAAACTGAAGTAATTGGTTAACTATCCAGTTGATAGAATTTGGCCATGAAATTTTACAAGCCTCTAAATGGGACTAATCAAGGATTTTTAAAACAAACATGATGATTTTTGGAGGTTTGAGTATTTTTTAAAATTCCCATAAGTTTTTATCAAAATTAAGCTTTTTCAAGTTATTCGGATGGCATGTGGGCCCTACCCGGGCGACCTGACCACCTATATAAACCCCCCATTTGCCATCTCAGTGGCCACTTGGCCACATCCACTCACCCCTATTTCTTCCTTCTTTTTTCTCCCCTTTATTGTCTCGATGCCATTTTTAGTAAAAAGCCTCCATTTTTATTCCTTTAATCAAGCTTTTCCCTTGCCTATTGCCACCATAAATCCTTTAATTTTGTTAGAAATTAACTTATGAAAGTGTTGGAGGCCATAGGAGTCCCTAGATTGTAAGATAATTAAAGATAGCTTAAGGCATACATCAAAGAGGACTAAAAGGGAAACTTTTGTTGTGTAAGTATTTTAGCCCTTTTCAATTTATTTCCTAGGGGATTTGATGATTTTAAGAACACTTATATGATTGGAATTTAATTTAGAGGTGTGTGTGATTTTTGGTGGATTTTTGAAGGGATGTGGGCATGTATACAGACCAAGGAATAAGTGAGGTGTTAGTGAGTTATTTCAAGCTTGAAGTGTGGAATTCAACTCCTTTGATAGTGAGGTAAGTGAATTTAAGGCATTTGAGGCATGAATGATGGAGTTTATATGTGATAGGTTAGGATTTCTTATATAAAAATGGTGTGATTTGTGGCTAATGTGTGTGAATTGGTGATTTAGTTACATATTCAGGCTAGTGTTATCTATAAAGCATGATTGGAATGCTGATTTAAGGGAAGAAATGCATGGAAAGGCAATTTCTCCTTTTGGCCTATAGCTTTATGCTTGTGTATATGGGTGTGTATAGCTTATTAAGGTGTTATAGCATGATATTTAAGGTATATGGCATAAAATATGCTTGAAATGTAAGTGTAGGTAGTACGAATTATGAGTCTTAGGGTGTGTCTTCTTATGGCTGATAGGTTCTTTAGTAGGTATGCTAAGTGTATGGCATGTGTACTTATCATATGGTATGGTATACGGTTTGCCATTTATGGCATATGAAGTGTAGGTGAAGAGATTGGTGAAATAAAGCTTGTGTGTGTGTGTGTGTGTGTGTGTAATGTGGTCGAGGCATGATAATAGTCTACATTAGCTTAGTTTGCATGGCAAAGGTATAATGTGTCTATAGGCATGCTTGTGTAATGTCAAAGTATGTATATGTGTGCTTAAATGTAATTGAAAGCATGTGTAAGGCAAATTGAGGCTTTTGGTCGAGAGCTTTGCACTGTAAATTGGCATGAAAATGAGGTATGGCCTAACTAGCACATATGTGTGTAATGGCATGATAATTATCGCATGAATGTGGCACTATTCATATGGCATGATCTAGGTGAATGTGCATGCTTATTATGTCATGAAATAATTAACATATTAGACACTTTTAAAGGATAGAAAAAAAATTGAGAAATGAACTTAAAAGTGCCATAAAATGGTATGAAAAGTGGACTTGTAAATTGACTTATTTTATGCATGAAATTGGTACCTTAAAGTGACCTATCATGTGATGTTTGTGTAACTTGGCATGCAAGCCATTTGTATAGCAATTTGGCATACCTAATTGAGTTTAGCTTTAGGCCTATGGAAATGCATGACTATGAGTGCAATTGGCACTGAAAAAAGACCTAAAATGATCCTAAAATGGCCATTGCAAATAGGTAAAATGACTTATAACTGTCGTGTTAAAAATGATTTTGGGATTATCATTAAATTAACTGCTTAGAATGTAAATAATTGAGCCACAATAATGAGCTAGACTAGATTTAATGTGTTTGCAATTATGCCTTCCCAAATGAGTTAAAATGTTACAAAAAAATTCACCTGTAATTGTCTGGCAAGACTAAAAATGACTTATAACTGTCTAGGTCAAAAATTTACTATCTGATCAAAATTTTAACCATTTAATTTTCAACTTATAATATTATAAAAATATGATTAGTAAAGAAATGAAATTAAAATAAAGTCAAATGACCTATTAGTTAGACACCCATTGGATGGGTTGATCAGTCAACTTAGAGATTAGCAGTTGCTAGACTATTTCTTTATCAGACTAGGCCAGTGTAATGGCCGAGGTTTATAATTGAGCCATTGCACTAGTCTACAGGGTAAAAACTCTTCATTATTGAACTGTATATTAGAATATGTCAATGCAGCGGTAAAGGTCCCTAGAGGGGCCACTGCACTGGTCTACTAGGTAGACCTGGAGGAATTATTTGACATGATCAATGCCTTTAGGAGGTCTAGGATTGATCCCTATGCATAGCTACTAAATATTTTTTTTGCCCTCTAGTAGGTTTATATGAACTAATCCTTATGGCTATATTAGGCCGGTCTAACAATTAAGGTCCAAAATATAGGCTATTGCACATTTTTCTGTTACCTTTTAGTCTAGTGTCTATAAGTGTCATCCATCTAGTCAGGCTTATGAAATGGACTTAAAATAGAGAAAAATGTAAATTTAAATTAAATGATAATAATTTTTTTATAGTCATTTTATTAAATACACCATAGCGGCATTTTCAGTAATTTTGAAGAAAATATGACATTTCATTGAATGGCATCAATCATCTGGCATGTTGCTCACACACTACACCTAGATCATTATTTTATTCTTGTTTACGTGTATTACTACATATTGCATGTTTTAAATGGTTTAAATTCACTATTGAGTTTTATACTCACCATACCTATGTTATGGTGCATAGTTAAGAAAGATAAGTAAGCCAGCATCAGTGATCATGTAATGTAGCCATAAAAATGTTGAAGGGTAAAGAAAGTTGTTTTTCTTTTATTAGTGGCACTTATGTAAAAATCCTATAGGTTTGGGTTAGATTGCTTGGAAGCTATTATGTCTGTATATAAAACTTGGGTGCGATGTATATAAGCAGGTGTTTTGTTTATTTGGTTTGCTTGTGGCTTGATAACTATGGGCTTGAGTCCTTGTGTTTGTTTTTGATATGTGTCTGATGTGTGCTGATGTTGACTAGGGAACCAAAAGGGTCTAAATAGAGGTTTATGGATTGTTTGCCTATAGAAGTGCTTTTACAAGGTGAACAAAATTTTGGTATGTCACTTGGATAGTCATTATGCTGCCCAATTTTTTGTGACCTAGAAAGTGTCTATAAATGAGTTTTCTAAGTTTGTCAAACCATGTATGAATATGATTGAGGATTAGATTGGACATCTAAGCAAAACCTAATAGAATTCTAGAATAGTCCATATATGTTAAAGAGTTTACCTCTAGAGCAATCCTAGGATAGGTGACTTATCGGGAAGTGCATCGCCTGTAGGGTTTCTTTAGGAATCCGATAGAGGGTGTCACAATCTCAGTTGAATTAAGATTCTCATTCACTATGTACTACCAATGTGTTTTAAAAGCCTATAGGGTCATACATGTATAGAATTTGAGATGTGGCTTAATATATTAAACTTTATTAAGTAATTTAATGGCATGAGATGTCATATAATTTAGAGAAATATGAAAGAAGAACTAAATTGGGCTTAGAGTCCAATTTAATGAACCAAAGATGATCCAAAAATTCAGCACATAAGCTTATGAGATAAGCTCTACACAGGGTAGATTAAATAGCCCATTTGATAGGCCTATTTAAACCTAAAGGGGGCTATATTTTAAAGAGATTAATATCTGACCTAGAGCATCTAAGTGGATATAAATATGCCTCAAAAATCAGCCACCACATGCGATAAAAACCCCTTCTCTGTGGAAAAATGATTTTTATCGCAAAACAATTTTCTTCTTGTTTCTTCTTCTCTAAACATCAAAACACCTTACTAGCCTCCATGTTTTTGGTAATTTCTCATCTCATAATTCTTGTGTGGATACCTTAGAGGTGTTTTAGATGAGGATCACTATGGTTTGTGATAACCAGTAAGGAGAAACAAGAATTCAACATGTCTGCGGTTGAGATGGTATAGAATTCTAACCATAGTATTTAATTTAATTTTGTATTTCAATTCTTCCAATGGGCCTTTTTCCATTATTTGGTGTCTATAGAGTTTTATTTTTCTAATATGCATGATTTATGGAAACCAACAATGATATTAGAGTTTGGTTCTGTTGAAAGAATTGAAACAGTTGGAGAAAAAGGACAAAGCAAGGAGGACAAATGAAGAAATAATTAGAATAGTTTTTAATTATTTCTTATTAGATTTGTAATTCATGCATTACTACCTAGGGTCTAGCAAAAATTGGTTTCTTTTGCCTCAAGGAAACTAATGTCATAAAATTCTATAACTAGGTCATATATTAACTGAGATTAAATGTCTATACATTATTTAATTAGATTAAATATGCCTATGCATGATAAACTATGCCCCAACCATGAATGATGAGACTAAAATGAATGAAATTCCTTAATAATATTGAGACTTGCAAGCCTACTATTAATATAAGTTAAACTAGAGTTCTCTTTAGTATTGGGTTGTTGAGCATACTCAAGTGCAACATTGGATATGTTTAATTTATATTAATGGGCCCGTCTTAATTGGTTTTGTTAATTTTTTAGGCATACCCAAGGTTAATGAGACTAGAGGCAAGATTACAGATATGTATATAAGATATATATTTACCAAATGTTGGTACCCTAATGATCAGTAGTTGCATTAGATGTAATTGGCGTGAGATGCCTACCATTTAGTTATAGGTTGGGCTTGTTGGGCATACCCAAAGTTTATCCTTAACAACGATGGATACTGACCTGCTAAGAAAGCTAATGAGCTTTCTCAAATCAGTTATGAGGACTATTGGTTTGAAATAAAATAGTGGGAATTTAAATGTATTTAACTAAAAATGTAATTAAATTCACTCATGTACATATTCATGCACTAATATGTCTTTCATTTTTCACATGTAACATTACATATCATTTTTCATAATGAGTCTACGTTTAATACTCAAAGGTAATAAGCTAACTGGCTCGAATTACATTAACTGGCTTTAAAATCTCAAAATAGTTTGAGGAGTGAAAAGATCAATTATGTAATTGAAAGGTTGGTTCCCATTGTCCTTACTGATAGTGCTTCTATTGATAGGCAATAAGCACACTTGAAGCATGTAGAGGATTTAGATATGGCTACTTGTATCATGCTAGCATCCATGCCTCCTAAGCTTTAAAAAAAGCGTGAGAGTATAAATGCTCTAACCATACTATTTCACCTCAAAGAGTTATTTGAGGAGTAAAGTATGACCGAAAGATATGAGATATCTAAGGCCCTATTATGATGCAAGATGGTTGAGAGAATTTTAGTTGTATAGCATGGCTAAAGATGAATGGGTACATTAAGTGATTGGCTAGCTTAGGTTTTGTGATAGATGCAGAGTTAGCTATAGACTTAATTCTATAAAGTTTGCTTGATAATTATACATCCTTTGTTCTTAACTATTAGATGAATAAGATCACCACCACAATCCCTAAGCTTATCAATGTGCTTAAGACTACTCAGAAGGCTATTAAGAAATAAAGCTCTAAAATAGTCATGGTTGTCAGTTCTTCCACTTCTTTTAAAGGTAAAAAGAATAAGAAGAACAAAAAGAAGATGACTAGTGCCCAAGGTAGGGTAGGCAAGAAGAAGGGAAAGCAAGTAGTTGTTACCCCTCCTACTATTGCTACTAGAAAGAAGACTGCCTTAGAGGGCACGTGCTTTTATTACAAAAAGACTGGGCATTCGAAGCTAATTGCTAAGCCTTAAAAGAGTCTCAAAAGAATGAGAAGTAAGATAATGCTTTTACTTTAGGTTTTTATATGATTCAAATTAATATTAATACTACTTTAGATAACAAATCATGGGTATTAGATATTGGATGTGGTTCTTAGTTAGTTTTTACTATGCAGGGACTAAAGAGTAGTAGGAAGGTAAATAAGGGAGATATAGACCTATATGTGGCAAATAGAGTAAGGGTTGCTATAATAGTTGTAGGAACATATCAATTCTATTACCTTTTAGACTTGTATTAATTTGATATCAATGTTTTTCGTGTTCCTTCTTTATCTAGAAACATTATTTCAATATCTTGTCTTGTTGAACAAGGTTTTGAAATTTTTATTAATAAGAACAAGGGTTGTTCTATTTATTTGAACGGTATTTTTTATTATTCAAGTTTAAATGTTAACTGGAATTTATGTTTTACATAATGATAAAGAAATACATAATATAAATACTAAGAGACTAAAATCAGATGACTTAAAGCCATCTTATTTATAGCATTGTCATCTTGGCCGTATAAATGAGACATGCATGACCAATCTACATAAGCAAGGTAGTTTGGGATCATTTGATTATGAATCATATGGTACATGTGAATCTTGTTTATTAAGCAAGATGACTAAGCCACCTTTTTCTAGGAAAGGTGAATGTGTAAGTACATTATTGGAACTCATACATATAGATGTATGTGGTCTAACGAGTACTCATGGACATAGAGGTTACTTATACTTCATTACCTTTATCAATGATTACTCATGATATGGATATGTGTACTTGATGAAATACAAGTCTAAAGCATTTGAAAAGTTCAAAGAATTCAAACATTAAGTAGAGAAACAACTTAGCAAGAGTACTAAAACACTTTGATTAGATCGAGGTGGTGAATATATGAGCAAAGAATTCTAGGGTTATCTAAGAGATAATAGAATATTGTCTCAATGGACTCCTTTATATACACTATAGCATAATGGTGTATCTGAAAGGAGGAATTGGACTTTGCAAGACATGGTTTGATTTATGATGGGTCTTGTAGACTTACCTAAGTCCTTTTTGAGTTATGCATTAGAGACAGTTATTTATGCTTTAAATAGAGTCCCATCAAAGTCGATTGATGTTACCCCATATGAGATACGGTATAAAAAGGAAACTGGTTCCCTTACATATGAATGTATAAGGTTGCTCTACTTATGTAAAAAGAACTTTGTCAGACAAGCTTGAGGCTAAGTCTAGCAAGTGCTTATTTGTATGGTATCTTAAAGAATCTTTAGGGTATTACTTCTACCATCCTTTGGAACAAAAGGTGTTTATTTCAAAACATGTAGTTTTGTCGGAGAAAGAGTTTCTCCTGAAGGAAGATAGTGGGAGTAAGATTTAACTTGATAAAGTTCATGACCCATAAATTAAAGTTGATCAATTAACTGATCTTGAGCCTATTACTTATAGTGATAAGATAATAAGAGAGCCTATAGAAACATAAGCTCTTAGGTGCTTTACTAGAGTTAGGACTATTCCTGAGAGATATGGATTTCTCACGGACTATGACAAAGATGTGACGATAGTAGAGGATGATGAGCTTACAAGCTATAAGGAGGTTCTAAAAAGTTTAGAATCTAAATTCTGGCTTAAGGCTATGAAATCCAAAATGGATTCCATGTATGACAACCAAGTTTGGACTATGGTTGATCCACCTAAAGGGATAAAACTCATTGGGTGTAAATGGGTCTTTATAAAGAAGATATACATAAAAGGTAATATGATTACCTATAAGGCACACCTTGTAGCAAAAGGCTATCATCAAAGATAATGAATTAACTTTAATAAAACCTTTTCTCTAGTGGCAATGCTTATTCAATTTGGATTTTGTTCTATTGCCACTCATTTTGATTATGAGATATGGCAAATGGATGTGAAGATAACTTTCCTTAATGGAAATTTGTTAAAGGAGGTGTAAATGACATAGCTTAATGGTTTCATATCTAGGAATGCCAAATAAGTATGCAAGCTTTAGAGGTCTATTTATAGACTGAAGTAAGCATTTAAGAGCTAGAACATCCATTTTAATGAGATGATCAAAGAGTTTGGTTTCTCATAAGGCTTGGATAAGCCATGTGTTTACATGAAGGTTAATGGAAGTGCAGTCTTTTTCTTTGTGTTGCATGTGGATGACATAATACTAATAGGAAATGATGTCTCAATCCTTCAGTCAGTCAAGATTTGGCTAAGTAAATAATTCTCCATGAAAGACCTTAGAGAAGCAACCTATATACTAGGGATTAGGATCTATAGAGATAGATCCGCTAGGTTGCTTGGTCTTTCACAATCTATATACATAGATAAAATGCTAAAGAGGTTTAGTATAGATCTCTCCAAGAAAGGTCTTATTCTGATGGTGCATGGAAAACACCTTTCTAAATTTATGTGTCCTAGGGCATAAAAAGAGAGAGAGCATATGAGTAGGATCTTATATGCATCTGCTCTTGGATCCATCATGTATGCTATGTTACATACTAGGCCTAATGTGTCATTTACTCTAAGTGTCATGAGCAGATTTTAATCCACTTTTTGAGAGGAATATTGGATGGCTATTAAGAAAATCCTTAAATACTTGATAAAATGTCTAAAGATATGTTTTTGGTATATGGAAAAGTAGACTAATAGGTAAATAGGTATATAGATGCTAGTTTCTAATTTGATAAGGATTATTGTAAATCTTAGTTTGGTTATGCATTGATTATGGGTGGAGGATTAGTTGTTTGGAAGAGTTCTAAATAAGGCATAATTGTAGATTTTGCACCTGAAGCTGAGTGCATAGCAGCTTTTAATGTGGCCAAAGAAGTTGTTTTGACTAGGAAGTTCATTACTGAACTTGGGGTAATCCCTAGTATTATTGATCTAATACCACTATATTGTGACAATAATAGGGCTATTACACAGGCTAGGGAACCATAGTCTCATCAACAATCTAAACATCTTCTTAGCCGCTACCACCTGATTAAGGAGATCATTGGCGAATAAGAAATGAAGATTGAAAGAGTCCCCACAAATCAAAATGTAGTTGATCCTCTCACAAAGGCACTATCACAAGGGACGTTCCATCGCATTAGATGTTTAGGTGATTGGCTCTTGTGCAAGTGGGAGAATGTTAGTTATATTCCTTAGAGCACTTGTATGATATGTACATAAAATTGTCATTTATTAATAAAAAAAAGGCATTTTTCTTTATTACTTGGTGTTTATATATATATTTCTTTTATATTTGCTTGTTATGACTTAAACCATGTAATAAAGTCCCTAGTATATAATCACAATGTAGATGAAATCTTAAAGAGTTTATGATGTGAGATTCCTATTGAATACAATTGTGATAATACCTAAAATATCCCTAGACATAGTATAAATAAGATGGGACATTGTTAATATGGATAGACTAACACATGTTATACTTCTTATCTAGGTCAAGCAGTAGTTCTCACAAGCTATAAGCATGGTGATGCTTGGAGTTAACATGTGGATGCTTGCTTGGGAAGCTAGTTTATTGAAAACCCAACATGAGATCTTTACATGGATAATTAGTTTATATTGATGAAAGCATCTCATCACAACATTAGTGCAAGTATCTTTAAACTTGAGATCACTGGCTATCATAATATAAAATGATGTGCTTTGAATTTAGTGCTTTTACTTTGAATAAGAAGCATACATAGATAGGAGATTGGGTATATCATGAAATACTCAAAAATAAGGCAGTGATCAATAGAGGATTCACCACCCTAGATTACGGAGTGGGGAATTTATCTCACTATTCTAGTAATGATCTTTATTTGGGAAACTTTAGGCAAAGTGAAGTGCAAGTGTGAATGGATTCATTGGGGTATTTTTTGCAATAAAGAAAATTTTACTAAAGCTAAAAGATTCAAGGCTTAATTATACATTCCTAATAAAAGCATTGAGTTGACACAAGTATATACTCAAACCTAAAAGAGATAAAAAAAAATGATGAAAGGAGTTTATTGAATAGTTACTGTGTATGGAAGGATTAAGTCAAACCACTTAGGTAGTAATGATGCATGACTAGATACCTCTTATGACTTATACATATGTAAATCATTAATTGGGAATTAATTATGATTTAATGAGATTAAATCACAAGAATCCTAGTTAAAGTAGGATTCTTATTCATTATGTACTACCTACGTGCTCCGAAAGCTCATGGGGTCACACACATAAAGAATTTGAGATAAGGCTTAATATATTAAATTATATTTAGTAATTTAATTGAATGAGATGTCATTAGAATTTGGAGAAATATAAAAGAAGAATTAAATTGTGCTTAAAGTCCAATTCATTGAATTTAGCCTAAAATAGGGTTAGATATATTGAGGCCTTGAAGGCCAAGCTGGGGATTTAATTGGGATCTAATTTTTGGCTAGACTTTTAATTGTTAAAAGGCCCATAAATAAGGTCTAGATCTAATTTAAATTAGGGCTTAAAAGGGTTTAATTGGTTTCCCAAATATGAGCCAAAAATCTAACATAGAAGCCTACTACATAGGCTCTATACAGGGTAGATTAAATAGCCCATTTGATGGGCCTATTTAAACCCAATAGGGCCAAATTTTAATAGGATTAATATTTGACCAAGGGAATATAAAAGGATATAAATACACCTCAAAAATCAGCCACCATATATGAAAAAAACCCCCTCAATGTGGAAAAACAATTTTTACTGTGGAATAATTTTCTTCTTTTTTCTTTATCTCTAAACACCAAAACACCATTCCGGCCTCTAGGTTTTTGGTAATTTCTCATCTCATAATTCTTGTGTAGATACCTTGAAGGTGCTTTTAGTAAGGATCACTATGGTTTGTGACAACTTGGTAAGGAGAAATTAAGAATTCGATAGGTCTACAGTTGAGATAGTATAGAATTTTAATTGTAATTTTTAATTTAATTTTGAATTTCAATTCTTCCAATAGCCCTTTTTCCTCTTTTTGGTATCCAAAGAGTTTTATTTTTTCTTATGCATGAACCATGGAAACCAACACTTCTCAAACCTTTATGGTCAATGATAGACC
Source organism: Hura crepitans (assembly GCA_948208565.1). NCBI lineage: Eukaryota > Viridiplantae > Streptophyta > Magnoliopsida > Malpighiales > Euphorbiaceae > Hura > Hura crepitans. The sequence goes on from CANXYI011181523.1 coordinate 13,333, forward strand.
TTTGTGGTTAACTTATTAGACCTTATGGTAAATGCTAGACCTCTGTGGTCAACGATTCTTGTTATCCAATTTTGGGAGCTTGTCTTAAGCATATGGGTAAAGTTAATGTTTAATATAATAACACTTAGACATATAAATCAATATGAGAACTTATATGTTGGCATATTGATCTGTATGTGAATGAATGATGTATATTATTATGAATGCTATCCTGTACATTTATGCATGACACATTGCACATAATATAAGTTATTTATATTTGTTAATATTGGATGAATGCTTGAATGTATTACTACATATGCATGAGTTAAATTATGCTATATTGAATACACCACTAAGCATTATACTTAGCATATCCTTATTTTTATCATGCTTAGGTAAAATTATAGTTAATGTTTAAAGCCTCATCAATAGTGTAGATCAAGGATTACTATATTTTGTTATTTTGAATTTTCCTTTGTATAAATTATGAGATGTATGTCATATTGGCCCTTATATGTTTTACAAAAGGGAAAAGGTCCTAAACTAGTTTTTATATTTTTTGCAACTCTAGTTGTGATACAATATTTTGTAACATATATATATATATAAATTGCTTTTATATTGGATTTCTTTACTTTCATGATGTGAGAATGAAAGTTTTGAGAATGTGTTGTGTTATGATATTGGTATGGATCAAGAGGATCTTATTATGATGATCAAGTTTGAAATGATTTTAAAAGCATTGTTTTTAATTATAGGTTACTATTTATTTTTGGATAGTGACCCAATACAACTATTAAGCTGCATGATTTTTGACACGATAATTCCTAACTTGCTTTTAAAATTCTAATGTAATTTTAATTAAGTCAAGATTTTAAAAGTTTATACATGTTCAAATGTTTTTTTTTTTTAAATTGCTTAAATTATATAAGTTTTAAATAAAGGTAGTTTGGATATCATTTGTGTACCACTTCTTATTCAGGCCTAGAAACTAGATCGGGTGAGGGGTGTCATATTATCTCTCAAGATAATTCTTAATTAAATGTCCCTTAGCTCCACACTTGAAACAAGCTCTACTCTTTTTCCAATAAGGCTCAAAATGCTTATTCCCATAGTAATCACACAATAGAGGGGCAAAATCCCTTATATGATGTGGCATAAGCACTAGCCATACCCCCATGCTGCTATCGACCACACCTATAAAGATCACGACCTTTAGAATGGTGTGATCCCATGGACCAAGTATATGAAAACTTGCTTTTCTTACTGCTAAAAGGGTTCTGACTAGGTTGTCCCCTCTTTCCTTACTGCTTTTTTTCCTGCTAGAATCCCTCAATTTAACTTGTTTAACATTTATGGATACATTCACCAACTTAGGGAAACTATCAATCTTGTGTCCCATAATGTGTACTCTAGTGAAATCATTTAGCCTATCCTTAAAATTGTGACACTTGCTTACTTTATCAATTATCATCTCAGGAGCATATCAACTAAGCTTTAAGAACTCCAGCTCATACTTAGCTACTATAAGCTACCTCTATTTGAAGTAAAGAAACTCTCTTTTCTTTCTTTCCATGTGTGTCCTTCCAATGTACTTCTATCAAAAAAAAGAGAGGAAAAACTATTGAGTCAAAAGTTGTGGTGGTTTTGTAGTCTCAACTTGTCATTTAAGCCCAATCCACCATTTATATGCTTTTTCATACAATAAGGAAGTGGCACCCTCCAGATTCTTCATCAAGGTAAAATGCAAATCGTCTAAAATTCTTTAAATCTTTTTAAGCCAGTACTCGGTTGCTATGGCATTATCCTCTTTCTGACCTTTAAAATCTTTAATTGCATTCTTATATAACCTTTCTCTCATGTTCTTTGCTAAAGGAGGAGGAGGCAATTATGGCTATGGTGGAGGTGGCTAATGTACCGGTATTACCCCTATAACTTGTCTAATAAAGTCTATCACTTACTATAGAAAAATAGCCTATATGTGTGCAGGTATACCCTAAGAAGCTGAAGCAAGTGTAAGGGCAACTTGTTACACTCGGTTGCCAATACTAAAGTAGCTATTATTACTAGCAGCCTTATCAAGTGGCTGCTGAGATCTAAAGTCTGTATTAGCCTACATAAGATAACAAAAACTGTATCAGCTTAACTATCCCATACAATGTTATGAAATGCATGATCCTAAGAAAGCCATCATATTACTATATCCTAGAATTGATTAAACCTATGCCCTGATATTACTAAATGTAACACCCTTTGCCCAATCCATTATAAAACCTAATACTAAGGTATTATGCCTTATACTTGATCATGAAATATATAAGCCATTTTATAAGAATATAGACTTCAAAATTGTTTAGAAAATTTTTCTTAGAAAACACTTAAAAATTGTTAACATCATTTGTAAAGTGCATACATTCTTAAGAAATGTTCTCATAGAGATGGGTCTCAATGCTAAAATTTGAACAACACAATGGCTATCTAGGCACTACCAAAAAATTTTCCTATAGAGAACGAAACTTCTATAAGCCATCACATCCCTATCATATAGTGAAACTTCTAATCACACAATAACAACTCATCAACATGTAAGAATTGTGACACCCCTTACTCAATTCAGGACTCGAACAAAGAGCAGCACACAAATCAATATTCAAACTACTCATATAGAAAACCATTATAAATTAAAACCCTAATATTTGAATTTGAAATATACTTTGCATGTAAAAGGTTATAAAACTATGGATTATTAAAAACTGGTTTCCAAGGTATACTATTAGGGTCCTCATGTCATAATTTCAGTAGCATAATGATTGCATTAGGCACTATCCTAAATAGTAACCTAGATGAAGAAAACACTTTTAAAATATCACAATACAACACACCATCATCTGGTTCTATCTGACCCTTCAAACTCAATCTCAACATTTAACAAGCATATATTAGAAAGAGATATCATACAAGTTAAACATTACCATGCACACTTATATAATCAAGTTGTAATATGATCTTAAAGAGTTACAAAAATATTTACATCATAGATTTGGCCCAATCCTTCAAATTACACAAGAATGCCTTTATATTAATACATCATTAATCAAACTAAGAAAAAGCAAAATACCAAAAAAAAATTTTCTCTTAATCAACTTGCTGATATTAAGGCTTTGACTCTAATCTATTTCCTTAACCTACATACCATAAATAAAATGATGTCTTAAGAAAATGCTTAGTGGTGTATTCAACATAACATATGTATGACCACATGCACACATGCATATACAATAATTCAATAGAATGAGTAGAATTATAATTAGAACATGGAATACATATGCAATAACTTTCATAAGTTCATGTACAATACCTTAAAAATATATGCATATGAGATGCTCTCACATACTAACCACAACATCTTTTATCAAACATAGTTATATTATTAATTATCTCACTTTTATTTTGAATCATAATTTAATTATGTGTATCAAATTGTTACTTATGCCTATACATGAAAGACAACAAACCAAAACTAGATAATGAGATTGTATGGTGCCTAAAGGCCTATATGTTGCTCAAAGCCTGAATAATTTCCTAAAGGCTCCTATATTTGCTCAAAGGCCTATGTTGCACCTAAAGTTGCCCTAGTAGCTGCTATATCTCCTTAGTTGACCAGTTAACCTATCCATTCTAGGTTGTCTAATTGTATAGAGCATTATTGTACTTAAAATGTTTCACCTTCATAAATTTTAAAGTGACGTTATGATTATTTAAGCTCATAAGTAAGGTTTTACCACATTACATACTCATATGTGCATAGAATTTAAAATTACATTTTTATGCTCACATTATGGACTCATACTTGATTTATATGTGCTTAAAGCACCATAACTCAACTTGATAGGCCATTCAACCATAACCATATATTGTTTATATATATACCATAATGTAATGCATAATAGGCATATGGATATTAAATGCTTAACTTGATAAAAGATTCATAAAAGGGGAACTTACCTCACAACATCATTATACACATAGGGGCTTGCATACATACTTTAACCATTTTGGTCTCCAAACTACTATCATGCTTTATGCATACAAATCATAGCATCCCATCAATAAACACTTCACATACTTGAATTTTCTCATCATAATCATTATACATAATCCATACTTATGAGACTCCTTTAAATGACACAAAATAATGTCTTTAAAAGTTTATGAGCATTTTGGCCACCATATTAGAAAGGGTTATATCATTTAAATCATCATATTATTAATACACATCACTTATATACCATCATACTAAATACATACACTTCATATCAAACTTTTTTATGTAACAAATTATAATCATACTACCTAATTCAAGCTATAAAACCATTTTTATACCTATAGCTCAAATTGTGTAACAAAAGCACATACTTGGGCCTCTTAAGAATTTT
>CANXYI011181603.1:0-26489 GCA_948208565.1 Hura crepitans
AGAGTCCATAGGAATCCCTAAAGCTCAAGGAAATTCAAGAATGCTCAAGTGTACATAAAAAAAGGTGTTGGAAACCAACTTTTGATGTGTAAGTGTTTCCTCCCTTTTTAATTTATTTCCTAGAGGATTTTGCTAATCTAATAATGCTTCTAATCTTAGAATTTGATTTAGAGACTTATATGATTTTTCATGGATTTTTAAAGAAAGAGCATCATGTATGTAAAGTAAAGGCAAATAAGGTCTCTTGCAAGCTTGAATTAAAGAAAAAGTCCTCCTTGTTGAAGAGGTATGTGAATTTAGAGCATTGAAGGCATGTTAGTAGGATTTCATACGTAATAGGTGTGAGAACCTTATATGGAAATGATGGCAATTGTGGTTAAGGTGTATGTAATGGTGAATTAGGCATGTATTTATGTTAATTATATGTGGAATGAATTTTTGAAATGATGATTTGGTGATAAGAATGTATGGAAGGACTAAGTCCCCATTTGGCCAAGAGGTGTGTGTAGGTGTGTGGTGTGTATGGCTTGTTTAAGGTGATTTTGGCATGATTTTCTAAGGTGTTTGACATGGAAAATGCATAAATTGTAATTGTATGTGGTAAGAATTAGAGTTTTGATATTAGGACTTAGTTGGGCAAGAGGTGGGTTTGGCATGTAGGCTAGGTGTATGGCAAGTTAGCTTGGCATATTGTATAAGAATTGGCTTATTGGTGGTGGAATTTTAGGTGTAGGTGATGAACTTGATGAACAAAGCCTATGTGTGTGTGTGGTTAGTGTGGTCAAGGCATATGCAAGGCATGTAATGGCATGGTTTGCATGATAATTGCATTGTGTGTGTATAAGCATGCTTAAGTGATGCTATGATATGTGTATGTGTGATTGATAGTGGAGAAAAGCTTGTACATGGCCATTTAAAGGCATTAGCCAAGAGGTATACAAGGCAAAAATGGCATAAAAAATGAGGTATGGTATGGCATGTGTATGTGTGTGATAGGTATGACATATTTGGCATGATTTGTGTAATGTCTATATGGCATGAATTAGGTGATTAAGTACATATAATAATGCATGAAATGTATGGAAATTGGAATACCTTTAAATGGTTGAAAAAGGACTTGAAATTGGTTATAATGGCATGGTAAATTGACTTGCAAATAAACTAAAATATACATGTAAATGGTACCTTAATTTGGGACCCTTTATAATGTTTATTTGAACTAAAATGGAAGCCTTTTTATGGCTATCTAAGTTATATAAGTCAGCTTGGTTTAGGCTTATGAAAGTGTATGGATATGAGTGCAAATGACAATGAAAAATGTCATGAAAATAGGTTGATTTAGACCTAAAATGGCTTATGCAAAAATAGAAAAATGACCTATAATTGTCCCGTAAAATTAATATAGGGACCTGTACCTAAAATGTATATTTAACATGGACAGTGTTGTATTAAAATAATGGCCTAGACTAAACATAATATGAACTTAATTATGCCTATAAGAGTGACATAAAATACTTTTGAAAATTTGACCCTTAATTGTTCAGTAGGACGAAAAATGACCTGTAACTGTCCAAGTCAAATTTTGATTGTTAAATAAAATTCATAACTACTTTTTTCCATACCTAAATATTATAAGATGATGATCAATAAATAAATGAACTTAAAATAAGATCAGATGGCCCATTAGTTAGACATCCACTAGATGGGTTGACCGATCAACTTAGGGATTACTAGCTGCTAAATGATTTCTATGATTTTTTGGATATTGGGGGGTCTACAGAATGATCCTTACTATCATTGGGAAGTGTATGATATTGATGATTATCAAGATATTAAGAGGTTTATGGACTGATCCATGCTATCCACTAAGGTTTATTGTGATTTTTTGGATATTAGGTCTATAGACTGATCCTTGCTATCCATAATATGATTAGAGGTTGAGTTATTTGAGATATTCAAAGGTCTATAGACTGATCCCTTTTATCTCTTATCTAGTGTTGGGAGGTTCAAGTGAACTGATCCTTGCTATTAAACTAGGCCGGTGCAACAGTCGGGGTCTAAAATATGCACCACTGCATAACTTTCAGTTCTCTCTTGGTCTACTTTCTTAGGTGTAGTCTATCTAGTCGAGCTTATTAAATTAAATGGAATTAATCTACAAGTTTTGATTAATGGCAATTTATTACTTGAATAATTTAAATAAAATTGTTACAATGGCTTTTTGGTAATTATGGTGAAAAATGGCATATCACATATATGGCATGAATTACTTTGTGTATCACCCACATACTAAATTATGACTATCATATTACATTTCATGTGTGCCATTACTTATATCATGTTTTGAATGCTTTAAATTCACCATTGAGTTTCATACACAGCATATTAGTGTTTTAGTGCACAGGTTACAAAAATATGTAGTCTAGCCTTAAAGATTGTGTTGTGTAGCAATGTAATTCTTTAAGGGTACATAGAGTCTTTTCTTTAGGTTTTGTATAGCTAGCAATCATGTAAAACACTATAGGATATGGGTTAGCATGCTTAGAAGCTACTATGTCAATATATATAAAGAATGGATATGATGTTTATAAACAAGTGCTTTGTTTGTCTGGTTTGCTTGATGTTTGATAATTGTGGGCTTAAGGCCTATGTGTGTAACTTGATGTGTGATTGATATGTGTTGTTATTGACTAGGGGACTAGAAGGGTATAGATGGAGGTTGAATAGTATCTCTATTGATAGAAGTGTTCTTACAGGTGGAAAAAATTTTTGGTATGTCACCTAGGTAGCCATTATGCTACCCAATTTTTTAGTAATATAGAAAGTGTCTATAAATAGGTTTTTTCAGTCTGCCAGACCATATATGAACATGTTTAAGAAATATATTGAGAACCTAATCAATACCTAATGAAGTTCTAGAATAGTCTATAAGCATTAAGAAGTTCACCCTTGAAGCAATTCTATGATGGGTGACTTGGTAGGAAGTGTATCATCTGTCAGGTTTTGGCTGGAATTGAGTAAGGGGTGTCATAATAGAATTATTAATTAGAAATCAATTATAGAGTCAATGGGAATGAAGCACAAGTGTCCCAATTAGATTAAGACTTTAATTCACTATATAATATATGTGCCTTGAAAACCCATAGGGTTACACACAAAAGAAATTGTGAGGAGATTCAAAGTGCTTTTAATCATTTAATGATATTAGATATCTTTAGAAGATGAATTAAAAAGGAAGAATAAATAATTGGACTTAGAGCCCATTGGTGTGCAGAAGACTTGAATTAGAGTTTATGGAAATTAGGCCTTATTGATCCCAATATGTAATGCTATTTACATTAGATTTAATTTGACCTTTTAAGAGCTAAAAGGGTTTTAAATTAGACCATTCTGATAAATTATAAAGCCTTGTTGAGCAATAAAAGTTCAACCTAAGCAGGCAAGATGCAAAACACTCATAAGCCTATTGCCAAGCTTATACACATAGGCCAGTTAGAGAGCCCAAACCGTGGGTTTCTAGTGCTGATTTAGGTTAAAATTTTAAGAGTTAAAACTTGACCTAGGAGGGTTTAAAAATATATAAATAAGCCTCTTTTGATCAGCCACCATAGAACACGCATAATAGAGCAAAAATTGGCCACACAATATTCTTTTACACTTAATTCTCCTTTCTTCTTCATTATCATGAATTTCTTACTAACCTCTAGAAATTCAAGTAGCCTCTCTCCTATAGCTTCTTGTATGGATATCTTGGAGGTGTTCCTAGTGAGGATCACTATGGTTTGCAATAACTCAATGAGAAGAGTTGAAGAAAAGGATTTGTAGTTTCATTGTTAATGGTAAAAATCTAAATGTTGTAAAGTTTTCTACCATTGATGAATTTCCAATCTTTCGAATATGTTACTTCTATATTTTTTTCACAAAATGTTTTAAATTGCCACTATGTTCCTCTCATGAAAACCAACATATGAGTATGGTAAATGGATGTGAAAATACTATTACTTAATCAAAATCTAGCTAAAGAAGTCTATATAGGACAAACAGTTTTGTATCTGATAATGAGTCAATCAAAGAGTTCGATTTCTCCTAAGATCTAAATGAACCATGTGTATACAAAATGGTTAGTGGGAGTGCAATTATTTTCCTTATGTTTTATGTAGATAACATATTACTCATAAGAAATGAATTCTCAATCTTTCAATCAGTCAAAATTTAGTTTTCTAAGTAATTCTCTATTAAAGACCTTAGAGAAGCAACTTATGTTTTTTGGATAAGGATCTATTAAGATAAATCAAGAAGGTTGATAGGTCTTTCTTAGCTTACATATATAGGCAAGATGCTAAAGAGGTTTAGCATAGATCCAAGAAAGGATATATTCCAATGGTGCATGGGAAATACCTTTCTAAATCTATGTCCCAAAACACAAAATGAGAGAAAATGTATGAGTACATCCCATATGCATATACTATTAGATCCATTATGTATGCTATGTTATGTATAATACCCTATGTATCTCATGCCCTGAGTGTTGAGAGCAAATTTTAGTACAATTATAGAGAGGAATAGTGGGTGATTATGAAGTAAATCTCTAAATACTTGAGAAAGGCTAATGATATATTCTTATAGTATATGGAGATATAAACTTACAAGTGAGTAGGTATATGGATGCTAACATTTAGTTTAATAAAGTTAATTGTATGTCCCAGTCAAGTTACATGTTCATCATAAGAAGAGGTGCAATTAGTTTGGAAAATTCCAAATAAGATACAACTACAAAGTACACTACAAAGCTGAGTATATTGCAAGTTCAAAAGCAACAAATGAAGCAGTTTAGATTGGAAAGTTCATCATTGAACAAGGAGTGGCCTCAAGCATTATTAATCTAATAACTTTGTATTATGACAAAAAAAGAGCTTTAGGAAAAGCAAAGGAATTATGGTATCATTAAAGATCTAAACATGTTCACAAATGCTACCATTTAACCCAAGAGATTATTGAAAGAAATGATATGAAGATTGAAAAGATCCCTATTAATTAGAATGTTGTCATTCTACTTAGTATGACATTCTCTCAAAATAAGTGCAATTACCATGTAGATTCTATGGGAATTAAATACATTAGTGATTGACTCTAGTGTAAGTGGGAGATTATTAGCAGTATACCTTAATAGGGACATTTTTGTAAATCATTCATTTATCAATGACTAAGGCATTCATCATTTATTACAAAGGTACTTCTGTTAAGTCATTTGCTTGAATAAAATTATTAGACTACGTATAAAGTCCTTGGTATAAAAGACATAGTATAGAAGAAATCATATAGAGTTCATAATGTGAGATTCTTTTTTCATGCAAATGTGTCTATACAAGGACACTATTAATATGGACTAGCACATGTTATACTTGTTGACTAGGTCAAGTAGTAGTTCTCATAAATTACAAGTATGGTGATGCTTAGAGTTAACATATGGATGCTTATTTAAGAAAGCAGTACATTAGAGACCTTGACATGAGATCTACATATGGAGATGTAATCTATGTCAATGAATACATCTCATTATATTAGTGGTGCAAGTATCTTTGTACTTGAGATCACTATGGCATCATTAGTATCAAGTGTTATATTTTTATTCCATTACTTATATAGCACCATTAGGTGTTCTTAGCTTAGAGATTAGGTATAACATATGCTAACTAAAGATAGTCGAGTGATAATAAAGGATTCACCTTCCCAAATTATAGTGGGGATTTATCTCACTTCTTACATTATTTTTTATTCAAGAAACTCTTACCAGAGTACGGTGTCTTATGAATATGATTCATAAAGGTATTTTAGGAATAAAGATTCCAAATAGATTTATTATATTCAAGGCTTAATTATACGAACTTAAGAATTAAGCTTCTGCTAACATAGAGTCTATACCTAAAATAGAATAAGATAAAGTGTAATGAAAGGACTTAATTGCATGGTAACTATATATAAAAGGGTTATGATCAAAGAACTAACATTTTGAAACTTGGGTAGTCATGATGCATGGCTAAGTGCCTCTCTTAACTTGTACTAATGTGTTATTATTGATTGAGAATCAATAATGATTCAAGTAGTTAAAATTATAAAATCCTAATACAACTACAACTCTATTTCACTTTGTACTAGCAATGTGCTTAGGAATCCTAAAAGGTCACACAGAGTCAAGGTTATATTTTGAAAATATAATTAAGACATAAGATGTCATAAAGAAAAGAAAAAGAGAAATTTAGGCTAGAAAGAATGTGTATAGAAGGCCCATAAGATATGTTATGCGCATTAGACTTGGTTTAGCCCAAATGGATTGGTTTTATTTACTTAAAGGGTTTAATTGGTTGGTAAGCCTTTTAATCAATTAAATGGGTCCAAAACTAACCTAAATATGGAAAATAATAAGTAAACCCTAGCTTATAAGTAGAGGAAGCCAAAAATCACAAAAAGCAGCCATATCTCTATCTTTTCTTCTTTTGTGGTTTTTTCTTACTGGCCTTTAGAAAGAATCACTCAATTCTTAGGTCTTTTCCTAGTGTGGATACTTTTAAAGGTAGTTTTTATTTGGATTACTATGGTTTACAATGAGCTAGTAAGAAAGAAAATTCACATAGAAGGAAGAAATAGTGAATTCGGTAAGGTTCTATGCCCTTTTCTTAATTGAATACATGTATGATATAACCTAATCCCAATTTTAAGTTTCAAGATTTTAAATTTTCATTACTATAAATATGATTTTCATGCATCTTGGAACTTATAAAAGGGAGGTTGAATTTGCCATTAATGTGCTACCTAGTATTGTTCCAGTGTCCATAACATTATATAGAATGGCTCTCATAAAACTGAAAGAGTTGATAATATAGTTGTATGAACTTTTTGACAAGGGTTTCATATGCCCAAGTGTGTCACCATGAGGATACCCATTCTCTTTGTGAAAAAGAAGATGGAACATTGAAGAATAAGTACACTCTCTCTAAAATTAAGTTTGTCTGATCAACTTAAGGGAGTAGGAGTCTTTTCCAAGATATATCTCAGGTTGGGATATTACTAGTGAAGAGTAAAGAATACTAATGTGCACATGATAGCCTTTAAAAAAAGATATAGGCATTATGAATTTTTTGTGATGCCTTTTTGGTTAACCAATGCACTAATTGTATTTATGGACCTTATGAACCAAGTCTTCCATCATTACATAGATTGATTTATAGTGATCTTCATTGGTGATAACCTAATGTATTCTAAGAATAGAAAACAACATGATGAGCATTTCAGAATGATGTTGTAAACCTTAAAGGATAACTAGCTATATGTTAAGTTCCTAACTGTGATTTCTTGCTGATAAAGTGGCTTTTCTAGGTCACATAGTATTAGCTAATGGTGTAATAGTTGATTCCAAAAAGATTAAAGCAGTCATGGAATGGAAGCAACCTAAGAATATAAAAGAATCAAAAGCTTCTTAAGATTGGCTAGTTACCATAGATGCTTTGTGAAAGGATTTTCAATCATAGCATCCCCATTGACTAGATTGCTAGAATGTCAAGTTTGAATGGAATGACAATTGTCAAACAAGGTTTGAAAAGCTTAAGGTTATATTGGCTCAAGCTTTAACACTCATATAACTGGTATTTGGGAAAGATTTTATGAATATATTGATGCCTCTCATAATGGCCTTGGATGTCTATTGATGATAAAGCATAAAGCAATTGCTTATGCTTTTAGGCAACTTAAACCTCATGAAAAGAATTATCATACCTATGATTTAAAGCTTGGAATCATTGTGTTTGCCTGAAGATTTTGATACATTATCTCTATGGAGAGATATAAAAATCACAAGAGTCTCATGTACTTATCCACTAAGAACTCAACTTAAAGTAGAGAAGATAGGTAGAGTTGCTTAAAGATTGTGACTATGTAATTAACTACCATTTTGGAAGGTGAATGTAGTAACTGATACCTTGTGTAAAAAGTCACTAGTAGGTATAACTCTTATGTGAATTCTTATTCTTGTATGTTTTAATACTTTATAGGAGTCACATGCAAGTGACTATTTAGAATGTTTCTTTCATGTGTAACACTAAGTGCTATGAGTGTCCACTTAAAGTTGGTGGTAGTCATTTGCCCTATAGTGTATGTAATAGGGATTTTTTCATGAAACATGTGAACTTCATTTATTAATGAAATAACATTTATTTATTACATGGTGCTAATGTTTATTCATTTACTTGATTGTTAAACTATGTAATAAAGTCTTGGTATATAATCATAGTACAAAGGCATTCATGAAAGAGTTTATGATATGAGATGCTTATTGTATGCAAATGTGATAATGCCAAAATTACCCTAGTCATAGCATTAGCAAGATGGGACATTATTAATACGGATAGACTAGCACATGTTATACCATTTGCATCAATCAAACAATTGATCTCACAAGCTATGGGCATAAATGATGCTTAAGGTTAACATATGGATGTTTGTCTTAGAGATAAGTATAATGAGGACCCAACATAAGATCATTCATATGGATAAATGATCTATGTTAATGAATAAAGATCTGATCATATTCAATTATACAAGTATCATTAAACTTGAGGTCACTAACTATCTTAAGGATTAAGTGTTGTACCTTGGCTTTCATGCTTTTACTTCATCATGAGGTATACATAGCAAAGAGTACAGGTATAACATAAGGTACTTAAAGGTGATTGAGTGATCAATAGAGGTAGGGGAATTTTTGAAATAAATATAAATGTCATTACAACATATATTCAAGGCTTAATTAGATAAACTTAATTAAGCATTGAGTTGATATAAGTTCATACATAACCTAAAAGAGGTAAACGATGATGAAAGGGGTTTATTGCTTGGTAACTAAATATGAAAAGGTTAAGTCAAACCACTTGAATTTCTAGCACTTAGGAAGTCATCATGCTTAGTTAGAAGCCTCTAATAACTTACATAATAGTGAATTTATCAATAGGACTTAACAATAATTCAATTTGATTCAATCATATAATCCTAGTTCTACTTAGATTCTGATTCACTATTATACTACCAACATGCTTTAGAAGTTCATAGGGTCACACACTGGTAGGAGTAAGTTTTTAAGGTGAACATATAAAATATTTAATGATATCAAATGTCATTAAATAAGGAGAACTAAAAGGAGATGGCTTATTAGGCTTAAAGTGTAACACCCGAAAATCTCAAGTTATGAATAGTGTTTCTCGGAATGTGAATAGTATTTCTTGAGACCCAAGTCACACTAATTTGATCGAAGAGAAATATTATTTAAAACAAAATTTTGGATAAAATTTGAATTGAAAATGAAATCATTAAGTAGGTTAAAAACAAAAATGAAGTTTTATGACATTTTCTTATAAATAGTAAACTAGCTAGGGCTGAATAAAAAATTTCAATATTTTTGCTTAAAATGACCTAGCAATGCCACATCTTAATACTCAAATATTCCAAAGATCTTACTAAAAGTGGAATTGGAATATTCAAATATTAAGGGAATTAATTAAAATTGTAACAAAGGTAAAAAGGTTATTTTAAATTGGTTTTTCAGCACAGTTAATTCGGGACACTCAAGAACTTTTCACATATGATTTATTAGGACCATAATATATGTTAAATTATCTTGGAAATGGATGAAAATAATTTAATAAAGTGAAAAAGGATTTCAAATAATATAAACCATTGGATTTCTAATGAGTTTAGATCTTGGCCATTGATTTCCATGATATAAAAGTGCAAAATAAAGGAAGAATTTCATATTTTCCCCACTAAAACCTAACGGTAAGTAGGAGAAGCCATGGGAGGGCTTTCCAAGCTTTTCTCCTCCTTCCAAATCATAATTTCTTATGGGAAAACTTGATTTTCAAGATTAAAATCATCTTTTAGGGAATTTTTCATCAAGATTGAGGGCAAAATTTAGAGAATTTTGGATTTTTATCAACTTGATGAATAGTGACCAAATTCTATGTAAGTGTTTTTTTTTTTTGGATTTTTGTAATTTTTAGGAGTGTCTTAGGATGCCAATTGACATTAATTGAGTCAATTTGAATTTTTAAGAAACATATATAGAATTTTGATGTTGAAAGTGGTGTATGTTTGTGTAATAGAGGCAAGGAAAAACAAAAATAAAGGAAAAGAGAAAGAGAAGAAGGTAAACTGTAGTGTTTAGAGTTCAATTGGAACTAAGGGAATGTGTATCCAAGTCTAAATTAAAGCTTGTGTGATAAGGTGTTATGTTTAATCAAATAAAATGTGTTGCCTTTAGTTTAATTCATGAATAGTGTATGTAAATATTCTAAATGCTGAAAAAACATGAATCAAAATGTTGAAAATGGTTAAAAACTAGTATGGAATGTTGAATCTATATAGGACAAAATGTATAGGTATAGATTTAGAGTATTTTGAGTTCATGCATGGTGATTTAAGTTATATTAGCATAAATGTATAAATATAAGTATGCATGTAGAAAATAAAGCAAGTAAGAGTGAATACTTAATAGCACCGAAATGTATATGAATATAGGAAATGAGGATCTTTAATGTATTCACTATGTTAAGATATTAGAAATGCTTCAAAGCGAACTAACTTTACAAAAATAAAAATGAAAATGCATATGTAGAATGAAATGCTTTGGTTGGTCTAATGAATTATATGCGAGTAAAAAATGGTCATTTATGAATACATGATGTTTATGCTAAAAATGCTTGATTATGATGTAAGATTGAGTATATGAATAAAAGACTATGTGGATGGTGTGTTTGTGAAATTGCTAAATAAGGTGTATCATATAGAATTTAGGAACCTTCTGTAAATTCTTAAATTAACTCAACAACTTGGCATGAATTGATGTAAAAGTGAGAAGAAATGACAAAATTAGCAATTGTATGGTGTTAAATATAGGTTGGCTAAATCATGTAAATATGGGAAATTAACATGTATAATTATGTGCCATATTACTTATTATGTGTATGAATATTTCTTCAATATGGTAAGTGGTAGATGTAAGTAGATATATGCTTAAGCATCCTTATTTCTAGTCAAAAAGTATGTAAATGATACATGCGACTTTAAAAAGGGCCTAAGGAGGTAAGAATTATATTTATGATCATAGTTGAGGTGTATAAAGCATGAATAGTGCCTCGCTAGATGTTTAAACATTATTTTAGATTATTAGACATTATATATATTAAATGAAGTATATCAAAGTAAACATATGTAATTAAACCTTATATGTTATCAAGAATTATAAGAATGGTAATATGGCAAAAAAAAATTATTATGTAAGCTTATTATGAAATCTAAATGTATGTTATAGAAATCAACTATAATACCTATGATTAGAAAATAATGATATTTTCCTCCAGAGAATATGTTAGCCAATTGCTATCTTGAAATAAGAATATTAACCCTTGATCATGTGTTGACCTAATGAGATTATAATTTAAAACTTACATATATATAATATGATGTGATTATATAAAACATTATCTAAGATTGAAATGTACCCATATGAATGTAGACAACTTAGTTTAGATAGGTTAACTAGCTAACTAGAGAGTTTAGTAGCTACTAGGGTACTTAATACATCATTATAGTCTTTAAGCCCGGATTTATAGCCTTATGGCCTATAACAATGACCTTCAAGTTTGTAATCATGACCTTTAAGTCTATATTCATGGCTTCATGGTTGGTAATCATTACTTTTAGGTTCACTTTTGAGTTTTATTATTTGATATGACATCTATGGTCCGACACAATCTTTATGGTCCAACTTGGCCTCTATGGCTCATTTTACCCCATTATCCAATATTGAGATCATTGTCTATTAAGTATAGGCAAACTAAATAAAATATATCATAAATTCATATAAAATGCATATGATAAAATATTAATAGTCAAAATTGGTAATTTGCATTCCTTATAAAGCATAATTTGAGTATAATAGCATGATATATTGATTATGCATGTTCTTAGCTATAATAGTTGAGAAACATGATTTTTATGCCTATAATGAAATGAATGTGCATGTAAAGTATGAGATGCATATGTGTATTGTTTATGCTTAGTCTACTTGCATACACCACTAAGCTATAACCTTAACATGTCATTGTTTATTTTATGAAACATAAGTTAAAGTGTTGACAAGGTAAAGATGTAGTTTTAGTTTTTCCTAGTAGTACAAGACATTTGCAACATACTTGATGTATAAGCTTATATATAGTTTTGTATAGTTATCATGGCACTTATATGTAAATAGGGAGTTTGGTCCTCGTTAGTTAAAGGTTGTCATATGTAAGCTTTTTGAATAGATTATGTGTGTGTAAGTATGTAAATCTTTTTATGTGTTATATATGAACATAAACAAGTATATATGGTGTTTGATGCTTTTGTTATTTTGGATAAGGTATGATATATGTGATATTGGATTTGTGACGTGTGTATTGCTAGTGGTGTTTATGAATGAAGAAGAGGATAATGAGTTGTATGTTAATGGTAGTGTGTGTGCATGATGATGAGGATGATGAACTATGTTTAGTTTGGATGTATATTAAGATATAGAAGTGTTTTTAATAGGTTTCTAATTTGTGAAAGTGTCTCTGAGTAGCCATTACACTGCTAGATTTTCAACAAGATGACCCTAAGTTATTTTAACCTAAAATTGGATGGTTTTAAGTGTTATGGGTTTAATAATGGATATTAGTTATGTGCTATCTCTTATTCAGATCTAGTATCCAGTCAGGTAAGGACGTCATATTTATTGGTACCAGAGCTCTGATTTAGGCATTCCTACATGGACAAAGTTACATATGAATGCTTATGGTGTAAAATCATGTGTTTCATAAGTTTTTACTACCAGGACTTATAAGTTGATTTTCATATAGATCGAAGATGGATGAATCCACACCATAAGGTGCGAGTGAAGAGGTTGAGAGCTATACTTCAATAATAGGTGGTAATAAATATATGAGGCAAGATAAATTAGTTTAATAAGTAATTGGACAAACTACTCAAGCATAGCTAGCTTTACTCTAGTAAATGGTAGAGCTATTAAGACCAGCTACAGCTAGTACTACACCACTATCAACACCTGTGCAACTACCACTGCTACCTCCATAATCCATGCAAAAAACATATCTTGAGAGAATTAAGAAGATAGAAACTATGGATTTCATCAAAATTGATCAAGATAATTCAACAGCATTAGAATATCGGCTTGAGAAGACCAATAAAATCCTCCAAGAATTAAAGTGTACACCAAAAGAGAATGTAATATGTGCCATATCTTTTCTACAGGAAGAGGCCTACAGATGGTGGGATATCATATTTGATTAGAAAGCATTAGAGAACCTTAAATGGGATTTCTTCCTAGAAGAGTTTAGAAAGAAGTATATTTCAAAGACTTATCTGAAAGGGAAGAGATAGGAGTTTATCTCCCTAAAATAGAAGCATAGGTCCATATTTGAGTATGAAAAAGAATTTTCTAAGCTAAGCTAGTATGTTAAAGATATACTACTTGCTAAGGCTTAGAGATGTAAAAGATTTGAGAGAGGGTTGAATCATGATATTTGTCTTCATGTAACAGCTATGAAGATTAAAGAGTTCCCTATGGTAGTTGTTATTACTCATACCATTAAAGAAATTTAGAAGGAGAAAAGGGGAGTAGTTACATTATTAGTCTTATAGGCAAACTCATTCATAGAGATTTAGGCAAAGATTATAGTCCAGACCTAAAAAGTAATCTTAGGTATCCAGTGCACTGACACCTACAACCAAGAGTGTACTAATCTTTTATGTGAATACTATGGAAAGAGGCATGGGGTTACTTGTTGGAAAAAGATGTTAAGAGTCTACTGTGGTTGTGGTTAAAAGAATAATTTGGCAAAAGATTGTCCTAAGAGATCAATAGTTGTTTCATAATTTTAGGCTTGAACTCTAGCTATTCTTAAAGGGCAAAGGTGGGTTAAAGGTGACAAGCTAGGTGGTAGTTAGAGGGTTAGATCCAAGATAATTAATAAAACTGAGTCATAAGCATGAGTAAGAAAGTATGCCATTAACGCCCAGGAGGATGCTGATTCACTTAATGTTATAACTAGTACTTTATATATCTTTGATTTACCTACTATAGCATTGATAGATTTAGGTTCCACATATTCTTATATTTTCAAAGCATGGGTATATGATTGGGGTTTAGAAGCAAAGTTCTTAGATATTAATGTGAGGGTTAGTGATCCTATAGGATAGCATGTGATAGTAAATAAGATTTATAGAGAATGTCCTTTGATAGTACAAGAATATGAGTTTCCTACAAGTGTCATTGAGTTGCCTTTTGATTAGTTAGATATTATTCTAGGTATGGATTGTTTGTCTAAGCATCATGCTTTCATAAACCATAAACTGAAGAGGATTACCTCAAATCGAATGATGAGAAGAAGATTATGGTTGTGAGTGAAATAACAAATTTCTATCTAATGTTATCTTAACCATTAGATTTCTTATCTAATGTTATCTCAACCACTGTGACTAAAAGGTTAATCAAAAAAGGATGTGAGGCTTATCTAGCACATGTAATAGATATGAGGAAGGAAGAACTGGGCGTAAGTCAAATTCCTATTGTTTAAGATTTCTTGATGTTTTCCTTAATGAGTTAGTTGATTTATGCCATAAATGGGAACTTGAGTTTGGGATTGAAGTATATCTAGGAACAACACTAATATTAATTAATCCTTATATGATAACTCCTATAGAATTGAAGGAACTAAAAGTTCAGTAATAAGAGTTGTTAGATAAAGGTTTTATCAGACCTAGTATTTCACCTTGGGGAGCTCCAGTGTTATTTGTGAAGAAGAATGATAAATCCTTAAGGCTATATATAGATTATAGATAGCTGAATAAGGTTATAGTTAAGAATAAGTATCCCTTGCCTCACATTGGTGATTAGTTTAACCACCTTAAAAGAGCTATGACATTCCCCAAGATTTATTTGAGATTAAGGTATTATTAGTTAAGAGTGAAGTAGATAGATGTGCCTAAAATTGCTATTAGAACTCATTATAGGCACTATAAGTTTTTGGTAATGCCATTTGGGCTTTACGAATACTCCTGTAGCTTTTATGGATTTGATAAACTAAATCTTCAATCATTATCAAGATCAAAGTGTGGTAGTCTTCATAGATGATAGTTTAGTCTACTCTAAGAATAAGGATGAGCATGACCAATATCTCATAGTAGTTTTGCAAACTTTGAAGATGAAAAGATGTTTGCCAAACTAAGCAAGTGTGAGTTTTTGCTTAATGAGGTGTCATTCTTAGGACAGAGCATCTATTAAGTGTATTCGAGTTGATTTAAGCAAAGTCAATCCTAGAATAGAAACCACCTAGAAATGTTACAAAGATTAGAAGTTTCCTAGAATTAGATAGATATTACAAACATTTTGTCAAGGGTTTTCCATGATTGCTGTATCTATGACTCACTTATTACACAAAAATGATATGTTTGTTTGGGAAGACAAATGCCAAAAGAATTTTGACAAGATAAAAGCTATATTTATAGAAGCTCTGATCCTTACATAGCCAAATTCTATGAAAACTACATCATTTATAGTAATGCATCTTTAAAAGGTTTAGGTTGTGTATTAATGCAAAAAGGCAAGATTTTGCCTATGCCTTAAGGCAATTGAAGCCATATGGGAAGAATGATTCGACACACAACCTTAAACTAGTAGCAATAGTCTTTGGTTTGAAGATATAGAGGCATTATCTCTATGGTGGCAAGTGTTATATATATACTGATCACAAGAGTTTGAAGTACCTTCCTACATAGAAAGAGTTAAACCTAAGGCAACAAAAATGGATAGAGTTAATTAAAGACTATAATTGTCTCATTGACTATCATCAGGGTAAAGATAATGTAGCAGTAGATGCTTTAAGTAGAAAGTTTATACCAGCTATGAGAGCTTTGAATGCAAGATTAAAGATTATAAATGCTGGGGCTTTATTAGCTAAATTACATATTAAGTTAAATCTCTTACAGTAAGTGAAGGAGGCATAAAAGAAAGACAATATACTTATAAGTGCTATAAGTTCTGTCTAATAGGGGAAGCCTATAGAGTTTGAAATCAAGAGTGATGGATGTTTGTACTATTAGAATCATTTATGTGTACTTGATGTTAAAGAATTGAAGAAACATATCTTAAGTGAAGCTTAAAATACACCTTATGCTAAGCAACCTAGTAGCATTAAGATTTATCAGGACTTAAAACCATATTAAGATTTATCAAGACCTAAAACCATATTAGTGATGGCATGGTATAAAGAGGGATGTGATGGAGTTTGTGGCTAAATGCCTTACTTGTTAGCAAGTTAAGGCAGAGCATGAAGTTCTTTCTTATTTGTTTCATCCTATTATAATACTAGAATAGAAATGGGAGAGAGTTACTATGACACCCTTCACTCAACCCGGTAGTAGGATTTGAATGAGAGATGGCACATTGTGACACCTCCTACTCAAACTGTCACTAGTCAAAATAAAAAATGTCACGTTAATCAGTTTTACCATTATTTTTCTATACCATATTATATGATTACATCATGAGCATCTAGGGCCCATGTGTAGCCTTAAAAGCCCATGTTATAAAGGTAAACATATAAATCCTACTATCCCATTTTAATAGAAATCTAGCAGCATAATAGTTGTCCTGTGGCATATCTAGAAATAAACCTTTGAAAATGACACTTCTATAAATTTTTCAAACTCAAACTCAATCTCTTAGGTCCTTCTAACCCTTTAACATCATTAATCAATAGTACACATGGTGACATCAATCATGCATCTTAGTTACCATATACATCATAGTCATAATATTATAATTTATCAATCACATAACATATATTAATCATACACTACAAGTGTTTTTTAGTTTAATTTACATAAGTACTATACTAATAACCTATACATACACATTGCTATAATGGACTTACACCCTACTTATATATATATAAGTGCCACTAACTATATTTACATCACATAAAAGAAATAAAAAGTTATACTAAGTCAAAGCAACCTGAGCTGCACCATTGTCTTGAAACTGTCTAGTGGCTAGATCTATGTAAAGCCTACACATCAAGAAAACACAATATGCTAAGCATAATGCTTAATGGTGTATTCAATAAAATAAGCACACTAATATACATGCAATCATGGCGTACATGTACCTCAATGTTCATTAAATTACTTAGTATTTGTATATTATTCCTTGCTTATATTCTTATTTGTGAATCATTTTAAGTCATGGTACAATTCTAATTTTTGTTTATTCCTTAAAATTTATGTACTTAACTCTTTCTATGATAATTACCTATCTTAAATTCCTATGTGTAATTCTAACTAGTTCTTTCACATTTGTATGCCAATCTTAAGTTAATTATCTAGTTAATTGGGTTAATTGTCATGTCAATACAAAGTTGGCTTATGTTTACTAAGTTGTTAACCTATAACTATCTACTTATTTTCTTTAGGATTCCATATCACATTGATGTCATTTACCCTTTTTATATTACTTACTTGTCTTGAGTCGTTATATGTCATTATAGTTAGTTTTTTTCATATTCACATGCCATTATTGAGTGTTTCCAATTTGTGTGGTTTATTAATCTATAATTAGTCAATAGTTTGTTTTGTATCTTCACATCCCATTTCTAGTATGTCCACTTTTTGGCTCATATCTGAAAGACACATATCCAGATATTAGATATCAGGATAATGCTGTGTAGTGACCATATTTTAGACCTCCATGCTACTGCACTAGCATATCATAACTATATAATATGCAGTGGCCCTATTAAACTTCTCGACAGTTGCACCTACTTAAGTTCATGTGCAGTGGTTTTATCAAGCCTCCTTATGGCTGCATCCATATGAAATAACCAAATTATATAAGCAAGATCAATATGGCCAAGATATAGGTGTGTAGTAGTCCTACTGAATCTCTTAAAAGCTACACTTATAGAAGAATATATGCAGTGGTTTTGTTAGACCTCCTCATAGTTGCACACTATATGAGAGCAATCATATATAACCAAGTACCAATGTCATCACTATCATTGACACTAAAGTGTCCCATCAATATCAATAACACCAAATTGTCTCGATAGCTGCTATATCCCCTAGTTGATAGGTCAACCTATCAAGTAGGTTATCTAACATATGTGGGCCACTATCTTTCTATCTTTATCATTTATTATCTATATAGTTCATATTCCTAATCCCATACTTAAATAGTCACATGTATTTACTTAACAATACTTACCAACACTACATTACACATGTTATATTATGAGTCTCATTATATACATTATTGTTTCACATTATGACAGTTATATTACTAGTTCATTGCAAACATTGTCATTTATCACTTACCATTCACATGCTATCCACTAAAATTAATCTATCATTATTCATTATCACCAATATATATGTACACATGCACATTATGAATTACATATGTTATCACACATACACACACATTTCATGCATTACACGTTCATTATTTCACACAATCATCAATGCACATTCTCGATACAAGTTACGTCATTCATTCTAAGTTATTATATTACAATTTTCATCCATTATACAACAATTTAGAAAATTCCCATTATGTCCCTAAAGTTCCATATTACATTCACCATTTTCCATCTTCCATATTTAGCTCATTTTTCCTCCATTTTTCATTTAGTTAAGTTCATTAACATCTATTAGACTCTAAAATAGCCCAAAAACCAATTCTAGGGTTATACTACCCCTAAATGCATGAAACCCTAAATGCACACTATTATGGAATTTTCACAACTTATAATTAAAGGCATATGTTTTATCGAATGCACTTACAGAGGTGTTATATGATGCCTCAGGATCGAATTCACAACTTTTCCTTACCTCAGTTCTCATTGCTCGCGATGTTCTCTAATATCTATAATAGGTCACAAATTAGAAAAATTCATAAAAAACTATCTACAACTTCAAACTCAAAAATAAAAGCATAATCGTAATCTAGAGTCTCTACAATTACTTATAAAAATAACTAGGATTCGATTTGAGACTTAGTGTGATTTAAGGGTTCAAAACCCTAAATATTTAAAGATCTATTTCCCTTTGAAAACCTCTATTTCTCATAAAATTAAAGCTAGAATTAGGTTCCAGATGTTACAAGGATCATTTTCCATGTAATATTTGAAGGATTTTAGTGTATTTCAAGTGAGAAATGAAGAAAAGAAGGAAGGAGAGAGTGTGGATAAGGTGGCATCAATTTTTGGGGGAAAAGGGGAGGAAGATGAGCTTATGTCACTATAATAAACATACACATACCATAGCATATTTATATTATGAAGGTGGATGGCCACCATCGCACCACATAGTGATCGGATAGTCTCGATTAATCCTATTTACATTTTAAACTTAAAAAATGTAGATAATTTCTAAAAGTCTCTAAAAATCATGCTTTCAGTGCCAAAAATTTATGAATTTCCCAATTAAGGGACTCATAATATCTCGAGCCTAAATTTCAAAGGGAACTAGGTTAACTATTGACTTGAGTAATTAAGAAATTTCAATTAAATATCAATTAACCTCAAAAAATTCTAATTCCACCATCGTTAAACTATTTTAGAATTTTTTGCCTTCAAGGTATGCTATTTTTAGGTTTATCTGGGTGTATCCCGGCCATTTCCTGACTCGATGTAAACTCAGGTCATTGTTCACTAGATATCAGCATAAAATAATTTATTCGTCTAATGAAAAATACCAATTGCTTTATTTTCATCATTATTTTGGCCATCAAAATTTTATGACTAATACTCCCCCTTAGCCTCCACAACATAACCTTATTACTCAAGAGACATTATTCATGCCTCAAGAAGCACTATTCATGAACTCGAGATTCTCAAGCAATACAATTACTATGGATTTCATTATTAGATTGCCTATGATAAGAAGCAAGTGTGACTTGGTATGGGTGATTATTAATAGATTGACCCAGACTACTTACTTTAGACTAGTGCGAATGGATTATTCACTTGAGAGGCTCACAGAGTTTTTTATTGATGAGATTGTATGAATGAATGGAGTGTCATCATTGATTATATAGGATTGAGATTTGAGGTTTACCTCAAGATTTTGGAAAAGGCCACATAATGCATTAAGCACTCAACTCAATTTTGGCATGGCATTTCATCCATAAATAGATGGCCAATCCAAGCGAGTCATTCAAGTAACTATTGTACTTGATTGACTTTAACATCAAATTGCTTGTGATTTTTATAATGGAACCCTATTTATAAGTGTTGAAAGGTATGTTAAGAAGCTATACAATTGAGTTTAAAGGGATTTAGGTTAAAACCTCTCCTTAACAGAGTTTGCTTACAATAATAATCATCAATCGAGTTTAGATATAGCACCCTATGAGGCTTTATACAAAAGAAAATGCATAACTCATCTCTATTAGAGTGAGTTAAGTAAAATTAAATTATGGGACCAAACTTGTTTAAAGATGCTAAAAAGAAAGTCAAGATCATTAGAGATACATTGAAAGCTATTTCTAATAGACAAAAATCTTATACTAACTTGAAGTGGAAGAATATCAAATATGAAGTTAGCAACAAAGTATTCTCAAAATATCACTATGGAATAAGGTGTTGAGGTTTGGTAAAAGGGGCGAGCTATGTCCTCGGTTTATTGGTCCATATGAGATAATAAAGCCTATGGGACAAATTACCTATAGACTAGCCTTACCACTAAAATTGCAACAAATCCATGATATCTTTCATGTGTCAATGCTAAAAAGATATAGATTGGATCCTTTTCATGTGTTGTCAACTAAAGAGATTGAAATTCAACTAGACTTATCTTATGAGGAAGAGCCATTGAAGATTTTAGTATAAAATGGTGAAATGGTTTAGAATCAAGTTTGTACCTTTTGTACAAGTGTTATGGAGATATCATAACATAGAAGAAGATACTTAGGAAAGTGAAGCCCAGATGAGTGAGCAATATCCACAGTTGTTTGAACTAGGAATATTTTGAAGGTGAAATTCTTTTAAAAAAGGAAGAAATGTAACATCAAAAATATCGAGTTACAAATAGTACTTCTTGAGATGTGAATAGTGTTTCTTGAGACTTGGATCACACTAATTTGACCAAAGGGAAGTATCATTTATAACAAAATTTTGGGCAAAATTTGAACTAAAAAGGAAATCATGAAGTAGGTTAAAAACAAAAATGGAGTTTTACATCAGTGTCTTATGAATGTAAGCTAGTCAAGGCTTAATCGAAAAATTCAGTGTTTTTGCTTAAAATGTCCCAAGAATGCCATGTCTTAGTACTCAAATATTCCAAACAGTTTATAAGAAATTGAATTGAAATTTTTAGATATTGAATGATTTAATTAAAAAATTTATAAGGGTAAAATGGTTATTTTTAATTAGCTTTTCTTGATTTTTAGCACAATTAATTCATGACACTCGAGAACTTTCACTTATGTATGATTTATTGGGACCATAATATATGTTAAATTATTCTGGAAATGGATGAAAAAAATTTAAAGAAGTGAAAAAGGATTTCAAATTATATAAATCATTGGATTTCTAATGAGTTTAGATCTTAGCCATTGATTTCTATGATATAAAAGGGCAAAATAAAGGAAGAATACCTTATTCTTCTCCACTAAAACCTAATGGCAAGAAGGAAAAGCCATAAAAGGGCTTTCCAATCTTTTCTCCTCCTTTTAAATCACAAATTCTTACATACAAACTTGATTTTCAAGATTAAAATCATCTTTTAGTAAATTTTTCATCAAGATTGAGGGAAAATTTTAGAGAATTTTAGATTTTTATCAACTTGATGAATAATGACCAAGTTCTAAGTAAGTAGTTATTTTGGGTTTTTATAATTTTTGGTATTGTCTTAGGATGCCAATCGAGGTTAATTGAGTCAATTGGAGTTTTTAAGAAGCATATGAATTTATATAGAATTTTGATGTTGAAAGTGGTGTATGTTTGTGTAAAAGAGGCAAGGAAAGACAAAGATAAAAGGAAAGAGAAAGAGAAAGAGAAAAAGGTAGATTGAAGTATTTAGAGTTCAATTGGTAATAAGGGTATGTGTATCCAAGTTTAAATTGAAGCTTGTGTTTTATAATGTGTTATGTTTCATCAAATTAAATGTGTTGCCTTTAGTTTTAATGTATGAATGGTGTATGTAAACATTCTAAATGCTAAAAGAACATGAATCAAATTTTTGAAAATGGTTAAAGTATGACAAAATAAACATGTAATAGATTTAGAGTATTTTGAGTTTATCCATAATGATTTAAGTTATATTACCATGAAAATGTATAAATGTAAGTGTGCATGTAGAGAATAAAGTAAGTAAGAGTGAATGCTTAATAGCATTGAAATTTATGTAAATATAGTAAATGAGGATCTTTCATGTATACACTATGTTAAGATAATAGAAATGCTTAAAATTGAACTAAGTTTGTGTAAATAAGAATGAAAATGCATATATAAAATGAAATACTTAGGTTGGCTAAATTAAATTGATTTGAGGAGTAAAACATGGTCATTTATGAATACATTATGTACACGCTAAAAATAGTTGGTTATGATATAGGATTAAGTAGATATGAATAAAAGACCAAGTGGATTATGTGTTTGTGAAATGGCTAAATAATGTGTTTCATATGGAATTAAGGAACCTTATGTAAATTCTTAAATTAACTTAACAACTATGAATTGATGTAGAAGTAAGAATAAATGACAAAATTAGCAATTGTATGGTGTTAAATATATGTTGGCCAAATCATGTAAATATGGGAAATTAACATGTTTTGTTATGTGCCATTTTACTTGTTATGTGTATGAATATTGCTTAATTATGTTAATTGGTAGATATAAGTAGATATATCCTTAAGCATCCTCATTTCTAGTCAAGAAGTATGCAAATGATATATGTAACTTTAAAAAGGGCCTAAGGAGGTAAGAATTCTATTTATTATCATACTTGAGGTGTATGGAGCATGAGTAATGCCTTATTGGATATTTAATCATTATTTGAGATTATTATGCATTATATATATTAAATGAAGTATATGAATATAGACACGTGTAATTAAACCTTATATGTTATCAAGGATTATAAGAATGGTAATAAGGCAAATCATGATTATTTGATCTTATTATGAAATCCATAATGTATGTTATAGAAATTAACTATGATACCTATGATAAAGCAGTTGGAATATATATTTATATTGAAAATAATGATATTTGCCTCATTTTGACCAATTGCTATCTTAAAATGAGAATATTTCCCCTTAGTCATATGTTGAGCTAATGAGACTGTAATTTAAAACTTACATATAAATTATGATGTAATTATATGAAACATAATCTATGAATAAAATCAACCCATATGAATTTAGGCAACCTAGTATGTATAGGTGAACCAATCATCTAGGGAGTTTAGCAGCTATTAGGGTACTTAGGTACCTTATTATAGCCTTCATACTTAGATTTATGGTCTTATGGCTCATAACCATCACTTTTGGATTTGTAATCATGGCTTTATGGCCTATAATCATGACATTTGAGTCCGTTTATGACTTTTATGGTTCGATTCAACCTTTATGGTCTAATATGACCTTTGTGGTCTACTATGGCCTCTATGCCCATTTCATCCCACTGTCATGTATTAAGATCATTGTCTCTTAAGTATGGGAAAACAAAATAAATTGTATCAGAAATTCTAATAAAATGCATATAATGAGATATTAATAGTCAAAATTAGTATTTTGCATGGCTTATAAAGGCATAATTTTACTATAATAGCATGATATATTTTATACGCATGTTTTTCGCTATAATTGTTGAGAAACATGATTTTTATGCTTATAATGAAATGAATGTGCATATAAAGCATGAGATACATGTGTGTATGATTTATTCTCATTTTACTTGGATACACATGTCATCATGTTAAAGTGCTAATAAGGTAAAGATCCAATTTTAGTTTCTTCTAGAAGTATAAAACTTTTGTAGCACACTTGGTATATAAGCTTATGTATAGTTTTAAATATTTATCATGGTGCTTATATGTAAATAAAGAGTTTGGGCCTTATTAGTTAAAGGATGTCATATGTAAGATTTTTGAATGGTTCGTATGCACACATACTTACATATGTGTGTGCGTGTGTGCATGTAAATCTTTTGATGTGTTGCATATGAATGTAAATAAGTATATATAGTGTTTGATGCTTTTGTTATTTTGGATAAGGTATGATGTATGTGATATCAGTATTGTGACACATGTGTTACTAGTGGTGTTTACGAATGAATAAAAGAATGATGAGTTATATGTACTTGAGTTATATGTCAATTGTAGTGTGTGTGTGTGTGTGAAGATGAGGATGATGAATTGGGCTTAGTTTAGATGTATAATAAGGCATATAAGTGTTTTTAATAAGTTTTTAATTTGGGAAAGTATCTCTGAGCAACCATTGTGTTGCCATGTTTTTGACATGATAACCTCAAGTTAGGTTAACCTAAATTTGGATAGTTTTAAGTATTATGGGTTTAATAGTGGATATTGATTATATGTTATCTCTCATTCAGATCTAGTATTGTGTTACGTGAAGAGTGTCACATTCACCTAATAAAATTACTTAAAACATTAATTAAAAGCTAATTAAATTATTAAGTAATTGGGCCAATTTTGGGCCTTTAAATTAAAGAGGCCCATATTTATAGGTAATTAAGCTAAATTAACAGACCAAAAAATGTATAAAAACCATTCAACAATGTTCTCATAAGAAGAGCTTCCAAAAATTCTCCATTTCAAGCAAGTTTTGCCTTTTCCTCTCTTTAATTCTTCTTGATTTTTATGCTTTACTAGCATATAAGAATAAAAATCAATTGTGAAACCTTCTACTGAGTTCTTCATAAGCTTGCTACTGGTGTGGATACCTTAGAGGTTTTCCTATTAGATCACTATGATTTACTACAATCAAGTTAGGTGATAGTTGCAAAAAGGCAATTACATAGAGAATTTTGATAAATTCTTATTCTGTGTTTTCTTAAATTTTTGTTTTTCAATTTTTTGATGTTCTAACCCTTATTGGGTTTTATGAGCATTCAATTTACAGTATATATGAGTCCATAAATACTAACTGTAATGGTTGAAAACCTCAAGTTTAGCAAATCGAGTTTCCTATGGGTGTATATAGTATTCTCCATGCCTGGTACACTAAATAGACCAAATGAAAGGATAATTTAATTAGAGATCATAGGTGACTTTTGATCTATAAATGACATTATTAAGTGGCATAAAACCAAAAAAGCAAGTTTTACGGTAATCTAATTTTATTTGGAGTAGAACCAAATGTTTTGAGTTTTTGCCTGGATTGACTCTAGAATGCCATAACTTGATGCCCTAATATTATAAGGGATTTTATAGAATGGGAATTCAAATTTTTAGAGAACAAGAACAATTATTAAAAACTAAAGTATGTAATTAAAGGGATATATATATATATATATGGGTATAATTAAAAATAATTAAAATAATAAGGACTAAAAAGGATATTTTCCAATGAATGTTGAAATTTTAAGGTAGCCATTTGAACAAGTAAAAAAAGATTAAAAAAAAAAAGGAAATAAGAGAGAGAGGATGAGACACAGATGAATAAAAAAATGAAAAGAGGAGGAGGCTACTATACTAGTTGATTGCAGAAGAAAAAAGAGTTAGGAGAGAGCGAGACACCGCAGGAAGCATGGCAGCAAAAAAAAAGTGAGCAGTGGCTACTATGGATAAAGACACAAGCAGTGGCTACTGCAGATAGAGGCATAGGGTCTAAAGCAAACAATGACAACATAAATTATTGGTATATATAAAAAAAAGGAGACCGAGAGGTCGAGAAAAGAAAAAAAGAAGAGAGATGCCACATGAAGTAGTTATGCTAGTGAAGAAGAAGATCAATGGTGAAAAGAAGAGAAAGCTGACAAAAGGTTCAGCAAAAGGAGAAAAACTTGAAAGAGAAGGAAGATAAAGATGGGGAAACTAAATACAATTAAGGAGAAGAAAGAGAAGTAAGGGTGTAAGGTAGTGAACAGTGGCTGAATTACTATTGTCGCTATTGGTCATCTATCAATGAGGAAGAATGGGATAAAGGTGAAGAGCTACTTCTATTTTGCCAATGTATAGGGTGAAAATTGTATTTGGGTTTGTCAAGTTAAAACAAAATGTGGGTTAGACATTCTTTTTTTATCAATCAATTTTAATTTTTAAGAATAAGATGATATTAATAATGAATTTTTTATTGTTATAGAGTTGGAATTTTAGAAAGATGGCTGACAATTTGGCAATTAGCATGATGGCCAATAAAGATTTGAGTTTTATCATTGTGAGAA